>JALPQI010020812.1:0-22160 GCA_025490895.1 Thaumatotibia leucotreta | reverse complement strand
TGATTTGTATGAGACTGTCCCCCAAACATTTATTTATTTATTTATATTTAGCAATAATATAATATTTATCTAGAGTGCAGACAATGAAGCAACTTTACAAAACATATACATAGTTTAAGAAATTCTGACTTAATTTTTAGATTTCCTATAGAACCATGTGTCAGAAAACGCTGGATAACGGCGACTGGAAAGTTGAACTGGTTTCCGCAAAAACACGACACAATTTGTTCGGACCATTTCCAAAATGAACTGTTTTGTAAAAACAAATCCGAGATCTATATTGTCATCCAATGCCTGTCCAACTTTAAAACTCCATCCTGCGTTTGACAAGGTTGAGATAGGCAAACAGTGAAATTGTAAAATGTAACTTTATAAAACGCGACCCTGGCTTCCATTTTTCTTGGGGATTACAATCCCATACAGGTGTCTTATGATGGTCTCACTTATACGTAATCGTGCTACGCATCACTTCCACGCTTATGCACGGAGCCAGGACAGACAAACAAGTTGTTAGAACGTGACAGCAACGACGACAAACGATAAACACGGGACTATCTAAGCCTGCAGTGCTAAGGAAGATTTTCGGACCAGTGAAGGAGCGTGACGATAGTTATCGACAGCGAATGAACCACGAATTGGATGC
Organism: Thaumatotibia leucotreta; assembly: GCA_025490895.1. NCBI lineage: Eukaryota > Metazoa > Arthropoda > Insecta > Lepidoptera > Tortricidae > Thaumatotibia > Thaumatotibia leucotreta. The sequence goes on along the minus strand of JALPQI010020812.1, from coordinate 21,517 downwards.
CCTTGTCGAACAGGAGACCATCGTCAGGTTCTGTAAGTCTCAGCGTCTGAGATGGGCGGGTCATCTCGAAAGAATGCCGGACACAAGAGCAGCAAAAATAATGAGTAGGTGGACGCCGCAACAAAAGAGACCGAAAGGCAGGCCCAAAAAACGTTGGTTGGATTGTGTGGAAGAGATTTTGAGAAGGATGGGAAAGTTTACCAACTGGAGAAGGACAGCCAAGTTACGTGACATATGGGGGAAAATCTGCGAAGAGGCCAAGACCCACAAAGGGTTGTAGCGCCAACGGAATGGAATGAATGAATCTAAGCCTGCAGGGGACGTCTATGATCAGTAGCTATACCATGAGTTTTCAAGTATCGATTACGTTAGGTTTTACTCAATACTTGCTTTACCATTATATCGCGGTCACACTTATTTGTTGGACGAACGCGAAGGCCTGCTTTACGTATCGAGTAAAACCTAACGTAACTGATACTTGTCAAATAATGGTACGGCTCTCCAGCATGAGGTCAATCCAGTTTCAGATCTGTTGACCCAGTACATGGCACCTTCAATTATGTCATTATGGTACCAGCTGTTAGATTGGACACTGTCAAATAATTTTATTATGTTTTTAAGAGTAAAGTAACTTTTAAAGGATTTCTGATGTTATCTGTTAATACATATTAATTTAAGTATGTAATTTCCAGGTGTTTTTTGTCCCAAGTAACCCATCTGATAATCTTTCAAGAAAACGTAAAACGGTACAATTTACAATTTAAAAATATCTTTAGGTATACATTTATACATCTAGTTAATCTGTCCTCATATATAATACCTTAATTACCTAACCATCTAAACTCCTTACAGTTGATCGTTTAATTTTAGTTCCCATTTATATTTACAATTTTCTTTTTGCGTTTTATAACGTAATATAAGTAGAAATAGTTTGCACACCTTGAACAAATAAACCAATGTAAAGGTAACCTCTGTCTAGCCTTACCCTTAACACCTGTTGTTTAACTTTAACCTTAAAGCTAACAACTTAATGTAAGTAGGTACTTATTGTAAATATAAATTCAAATAAATGTATAAATTTTACTGTTTTCATATCATTCATAACGACATCATTTTAGTGAGATTTTTAAAATGAGAATGTTTGAATAGCTTTTTTCAAGTAACATTTTTAGTCAAATAACTGTTGGTTTTAATCTATCGATAAAAATATCGAGCCATACCATAACACTATTTACATTAACATGTCAAAATTACCTGACACGGTCGATTTCTATGAAAATGACAGCCAAGGCCGCCTCTATCTCTAAGGTTACACACTAAAGAGGTCCGTGCTCTGTGTTGGTAACCAATAACTTATGCTTGTTCCGTGTGTTGCGGCTGTGAATGTCAGAAAGCTTTTTAAAGGATTTAATATTCTTATGTGTGTACATTAATTTTTGAAAGTCGCACTCGAAAAGCTAGAGATTGATTATCGATATCTTTGCGACACGTTGCACGCAGAAAGTCGATATTTACCGGTTTTTTAAATTTAATGTAATAAAGCTAAATTATGGCACACTGACGTCGGAATTTATATTCCAGCTAAAAATAATAATGAATTATAGCTTATTAAACATTTTTTTACAGTTTTTATTATAAAAAAAACATGTACCGCTAGTGAATCGGAACGTAAATCTACGATCAATGTTATTATAATCTATGGTGCACACAAACAAACATCAACAGAGGCCCTACCACGAACCACGAACGAAGTGTTGCCTATATCACACTTACGTACAAATTCACAAGTGCGAGAGAGAGCCAACACTTTGTTCGTGGTTCGCGGTAGGGTCCCAGTTGACAGACTTGGCAGTGACACTTTATTGGAGTATTTACGTACTTATCCAATTTCTATCAATAGAATTGAATACGAATGGTCAACCGCAGTCGTTTTTGAACTTTCTATCACTCGAATCTCAAAAATAGCATTTCATCGTTTTTATTCATTTTCGAATGAAAGATTCGAGCGTTCGAATTTCAAAAATCGCCCCCCTGGTGTGAACAGCGGCGCTATCGCGAACTCCAATATCCGAAAATTTCGCGCATTTTTCTCTGTCACTCTAATCTCTGGCCTATAATAATCTGGCCTTCGTTGGAGTGACAGAGACAAATCCCCGAAATTAACGAACTTCGGTGTTGCGGTAGCAGGCCAGGGTATTAATTTAGGGACTTTGACGGTCACGTTGAGCAACTTTCACTATGGAGACAACATAGAAAGCACGAAAAAAAATATCCTAATTATGAGATCATCATCATCATCATCCTATGATAGTCCACTGCTGGACGTAGGCCTCTCCTAATAACTATGCGTATAGACGCATTAGGCGGTAAATGCCCATAATCGCCACGCTGGGTAAGCAGATTGGCGATTATGAGATAATTGAGTAAGACTCAAATAATGAGTTAATTTAATAGTTAAGTATTAAAATTTAGACTCAAATCTCACAACTAGGAGTTTTTTTACGTGATTTCTTAAAGAAGGTTATTTACGATTTCGCGAATAACATTGGTATGTGCGGAAAGAGGTGACAAAAATTAAAAAATTAAAAAACACGACTGCCTTTTTAAGCGAACTGAAAAGTAACAAATAATTCCTCTTTCAGGTTAATTCTTGTGAGCGTGTCTACATAATAGGCGCTCGTCTTATTACTTACTATATTTTGTTTCGGTTGCAGTCGGGGAACCTCCATATATTTATATTTTCCGTAATGAAAGGTTCCCCGACTGCAACCGAAACAAAATATAGTAAGTAATAAGACGAGCGCCTATTATGTAGACACGCTCACAAGAATTAACCTGAAAGAGGAATTATTTGTTACTTTTCAGTTCGCTTAAAAAGGCAGTCGTGTTTTTTAATTTTTTAATTATTTTATTTATTTGAAACCTTTTAGTGAATCTGGAGATTCCTTAAAGTTGGAATAATTTCAAAAACCGATTCTGCAGAGAGCCGAAGCTTCACTCCGGGGGCACGAGAAGTTCCAATCCCGCTAATTTTGGGCGAAGCCGAAGGGCACGCCGCGTGAGGGCTGGAGCATTACCGGAACCAATGTAAATCTATTTCGAGTGAGTCCGCAGGGCGAGCTTCAGGGTGGAAGGCCGAAAGCCGAGCTCGCGGAGGCCGAACCGCGTCACACTGACACCGGACCGGGCTCAAGTGCGTCGAAATTTATGCGAGGCCGAAGGCCGAGCTGCGAGAAAATTGAGCTACCATGCTTCTTCAAGCACCCCAGCATCTAAATAAACCGTTATCTGTGTAGGGCCCAAGGCACAACGGGCGAGTCCACACGTTCCTCACAACCGTCCCTCTTAACTATTATCGAAATCGAATAATCGAACCAGAGGGCCCAACGGTTCGCTTCGAACTCCAGCGAAGACTGGAAGCCGAGCTCCGCGTAGGGCCAACGGCCAAAAACGGCAGCCAGAGGTGCACCAGCTTGCGAGGCCGAAGGCCGAGCCGCCAAAGCCCAGCACTACCACTTCAGCCGACGGAATAGTGTAACGTTAAAATGGAGCCGACGATCGTTTTGACAACCTGCAAAGGCCGTAGGGCCGAAGGCCTGAATCGTCCCACGGAGACCGCTGGCTTGCGAGGCCGAAAGGTGAGCCACCGGCCCGGACCACCGGAGCCAGAGTCCAGAGAGAAGACTTTCACTTAGATGGCCCAAGTGTCACTTGGAAGAAATTTAAAGCAAGGTCGAAGAAGGAGCTTCAAGAAAATTGAGCTACCAAGCTTCTAAATAAGCCCAGCTCCACATAGGGCCTAAGGCCTGGAGCGTCACTATCGGGGTGCTTCAAACGCGAGCCCGGTGGGTCGGAGGCCCAACGAGTGAGCCCAAGCGGTACAAACCGCCCTTCTTAACTGCCTTAACAATCGAAGCTAGAGCCCAGCGCTACCGCACTATGTGATAAAATAGTGTAACATGAAAACGAATCGGAGATCCGCAGACCCAACGATCGTTTCCACAACCTGCGAAGGCTGCGTAGGGCGTAGGGCCGAAGGCCCGAATTGGTCCCCAAAGGGGCGCCTGCTTGTGAGGACGAAGGCCATGCTACCAGAGCCCAGCGCTCCTTCACTATGCGATGGAAAAGTGTAGCATTAAAACGAATCTCAGGGCCGCAGACCCGAAAATTTGTTTTGAGTAAATGCGAAGGCTAAAAGCCGAGCGCCGCGTAGGGCCAAAGGCCTGGAGCGTGGCCCGATGGCGCGCTTGCCTGTTAGGGCGAAGGCCGAGCTGCGTGAGACTTCATTTACCAGGCAAACCTACCTTCCTTCTTACCAACTCCCCTGCACAAATGTTAAGGTCTAGCCCGGCCCTGGAACGGTCAAACAGCCCCCACCCCCGCTCCCTTTAGTATTCCTCTCCAGCCGCGCCATATCGTCTGACTAAGCTCGTTTTCTGGTGCTTGGCGTTACAACACCTATCATGTACCTAATTTAATTACTAATTCGATATAATACTCGTATGTACCTACGTAGTTTGGGAGATACGAGACTTTAATGTGGGCCGGCGTTTTTCATCCAAAGTAAGTTTTTCATACAATTTTTGTTAAGATATTTCTATTTTAAATTGTATGCGCATGCTACAACACGTACTTATATAGCAAGTTTGTTTGGCCACAATGCTATCGTTATTGTATTTTTAAGCGACATTCCTCTGATATGAGAATCATATCTCGAAATCCCCTATATTTGTGAGTACGTTATTTTGGATATTGTTTTCTGGCCATTCTCCGCAACGCTGGCCCAATACTTGTTGGGAACTTCTCATACCTACATCCTTGAATTTCTTCGCAGATGTATGCAGGTTCCCTCACGATGTTTTCCTACACCGTAAAGCACTTTGTGTACAATACAGGACAAAATTTTAGGTTCACACCATGATTTTGATACGAAATCGACTCTTTGGGTCATCATCATTTTTCCAGCACTTAAGTCGACACTTGTTTAAAATAATATGTGACTAATTATGGAGCTATTTATTTTTAATTGACCGTTACTTTCGAACAGTTCAGACAACTGAGGCAGCTGTTAGCAGTCATGTCATCATGAAAATTCGTTTGCCTATGAATTATTATCGGATCCAATGTATAAAATTGTTCAGTTTCTATGAGAAATTAATATTAAATAGATCTTGAAATTTTGTTGTTAACACTGAAAAAAATCCCCCGAAAGTGTATTTTGTATCGAAATCATGGAGTGAACTTAAACTTTTGACCGGTATCTACTTACTGTATATCAAATGATTTATTTTATCGTACATAACTTATTTGAAAAACTCACCGGTACGAGCCGGGGATTGAACCCACGACCGCTGCGTAGCAGCCGTGCATTTTACCCCTTAACCACAAGCGCGTATGTACAATGTATCTGTTTCATACACACTTAGCGGTCAAGAAGATCTGTCAACCGTGACAGTCATGTAACGTCTTAGGCTTCGAAGAAAAACTTCAATAGTGCGATGTAGAACATTTCGAGTTTTCTCTTCAAACATATATTTAAACATGTAACTTGTATATATATTTATAATCTGCATATAAAATGCTTTACTTTGATACCCAAATCATAGCATTTGGATGACATATTATTCTTGGCGCTTTAATTGTATTTTAATGAATCTGGCTTTTCTATAATAAGTAACAAACATATAAGTTAAATACCTATTCGTAATTGCAGTTCAAACCTCTTCATTTTGATACCAAACTCGATAGGTTTTTTCAAAATTGTTTTTTTTTTGTCAGACATTATTGAATTTATAGGCCGCCATATTGTTTTTAACGTGACGTCACATATTCTATGTTACCCGCGACGTCACGAGGATTCTAATGATACCTTACACTATTAAAAACAGTTAAGTGGTCGCGAAGATCTGCGCGTTTAAAGAAAATATGAAACATACATAGGGGCTGAACACATATACTCTCCTTTTGGCAGTCGTGTAATGAACGCCCTTCTCACATGCTTTCGCTTTCCGAACAGACTAAAAAAATATTTCAAAATTTTGACGATATCACTACCTAAATACTTCCTTTCTAGTCTTTCTACTACTACTTTCAATAGGAGAACTATAAATGTTATATTTGTCAACAGCGAATGCGTCACCGATGCATCCATGAGGACGGATTGGTCTTGCCAACGTGATGCTTGCCTCATGAGCGAAGATGTGGTGTACGGCGTGAACCAACCTGGACTTAGCTGGAGGGCATACAACTACTCGCAATTCTATGGGAAGAAGCTCAAAGACGGACTCAGTTACAAACTTGGTGAGTTTAGCTAATAGTGGCAGTGGTTTCTCAGCATGGAGCGTGCCATACGAAGGGTGATAATCGACATTGACTTGTACTTGTAGTTCTATTAGAAGAAACTCAAGGACGGACTCAATTACAAACTTGGTGAGTTTAGCTAATAGTAGCAGTGATATGTCACCGTAGAGCGTGCCTTAGGATGGATGATGTGGTTAAGGAATTAACCAACCTAGATGTGGATTTAGCCGAAGGACTTGCAACCACTCGCAGTTCTATGGGAAGAAACTCAAAGACGGGATTCAGTTACAAACTTGGTGAGTATAGCTAATAGTAGCAGTGGTATGTCACCTTAGAGCGTGGCTTACAAACGATCATGTGATTATGGAATTAACTAATCTGGACTTACCTAGAGGGTGCATAACTATTCGCAGTTCTATGGGAATAAGCTTAAAGAGGGACTCAGTTACAAACTTGGTGAGCTTACCTAATAGTGGCAGTGGTTTCTCAGCATGGACCGTGTCATACGAAGGGTGATAAACGACATTGACTTGTACTTGTAGTTCTATTAGAAGAAACTCAAGGACGGACTCAATTACAAACTTGGTGAGTTTAGCTAATAGTAGCAGTGATATGTCACCGTAGAGCGTGCCTTAGGATGGATGATGTGGTTAAGGAATTAACCAACCTAGATGTGGATTTAGCCGAAGGACTTGCAACCACTCGCAGTTCTATGGGAAGAAACTCAAAGACGGGATTCAGTTACAAACTTGGTGAGTATAGCTAATAGTAGCAGTGGTATGTCACCTTAGAGCGTGGCTTACAAACGATCATGTGGTTATGGAATTAACTAATCTGGACTTACCTAGAGGGTGCATAACTATTCGCAGTTCTATGGGAATAAGCTTAAAGAGGGACTCAGTTACAAACTTGGTGAGTTTAGATTATAGTGGCAGTGGTAAGTCACCTTAGAGCGTGGCTTACAAAGGTTCATGTGGTTATGGAATTCACCAACCTGGCCTTACCTGGAGGGCGCATAACTATTCGCAGTTCTATGGGAAGAAGCTCAAAGAGGGACTCAATTACAAACTTGGTCAGCTTAGCTAATAGTGGTGGTGGTTTCTCAGCGTCTTACGAAAGATGATGTGGCTATGGAATCAATAAACATGTACTTAGCTGGAGAGCGTATAATTACACGCAGTTCTTCGGCAATGGTTTCTCAGCGTGGAGCGTGCCTTTTTCCGTGTACCATTTGTAATTTCGTTAAATTAAACTCTCCATTTCGCTTTCGGCTGTAGTACCGTTTGGTAGCTGGCTGTCAAATGGGAAATATGTTTTCCCGCCTGGTAGCTATGAAATGGGAATAACTTTCCCTTTTCGTAGCCAGATTTGGTACAAACCTGGTTACTAATCGGTAATGCCAAGTCCCGATTTAAAGGCAGTTACCTATTTGCATTTTATTCCTATTTCGAAGTTGGTTACGAAACTTTGGCTACCAAACGGTACTAAAGGAGTCTGCGGTTAGCCCATTTACGCTAAACGCCATTTGTGTGGTCTTACCCTTTCAAAACAAACGCGACATAAATAAAGCAATGACATTACAATGACAGATTCTGACGTCGACAAGGTTCTAATCTTGTAGCAGCCCACGCAGAGATTTGTCGATCCTTATAAAGTACCGTACGTAATCAAGTAATCATGAGGGTCCTTCACATATTGATACTTTGGCTTGTGTAAACGATGCAATTGTACACGGCGTAACACGTGGAAACCGAATAACTTAAACTGCGTATTCCTGACTTTCCCGAGATCGTAAGAAGTCAAATATGTTACGTCAACCCAGGTAATTGTTTTTCTTTTGATTATTAATGACCCTAATTAGGTCACAAATGAATAGCCGCCTACACTTTTTTGTTTACCATAGAAATCTCTGGTATAACTAGGTTATAATTAAATATCATATGTCATAAACTCCTGTTAAATAAAATATATACTTTGAGATACAATATATTATAAAATGACATCATAGCACATTCTTACACAAGTCGACCTAGTAATTAAGGCGTGACTTCTGGGTATAGTCGACTACAAATACCTATAATACATATGTATCCACTTTTTCACCCTGGCCCTGAGGGTAAAAAAACTGGATACCTCTGTTTGTAGTCAATTGTGCTAAGACTACTGCGACAATTACTGCGACATAATAGGGTAATTTTAATCATTAATTATAGTTTTTTCCCCTATTCCTTTCTTCTGAGATACTATGTTTCTTTAGAAGAATTATTTCTATAAAAGCACACTATGCTCTCAATTGGCAGCATAAAAACAGGAGAGTGTTTATTTCTTCACATTTGAGTGGGTTCGGTTCCCAGACGAGGCAACTTTTTTTTAGAAAAACTGGGAATGCAGAATTACTAACTTTTAAAAATTACATTATGTTTTCTTTGGGCAAAATACCCTATCTACGAAGGAACTTTCTCTTCATGTCCCGTAGTTTTGGGACGCGCTGTATAAAGTAAGGCGTATATTTTTAATATTAACTCAAACCCAATGTAGCTTATATCACTGTGTGTGTACTTGGAATAAAAACTTGCTGGTGTCCGTGACGTCGTTTGCACACACAGACGATTTTCGCAATAAAAGCAATCCTATGTCCTGTCTCGGGTCAAACTATTTTCATAAGTAGTAGTAAGCTCTGAAATGGAATTCGAGATCAAACATGTAAACAATCTATGACAATGACATGACATCACAAAGTCAATGTTAAAGTGACATTCCAGGGGTATAAAACGTTTTATATCGAATTTTTAACACCTTTGTAAATTAACGTCGCATTTTGAGATTGGTTATTTATTTTATTTTATTTAACACTTCACTTACAACTATCCTTACAGGTACTAAACCTAAGACAATGTTTTATGTGTAGATGTAGATACGCGAAAGTCAAAGTATGTTCGATACACAAAGTATCACAATCGTTAGCATATTTTTGGATATGACAATAAAAAACATACATCTGAGTGTCGACGGTTCCTGATTATAAAAATAAAACCTAGAAAATTTGCTAGAATGATGTAAATAATCAACATAATCAATGTTTGAAAACGAATGTCGTGTTACTTTAATCTTTAGGATAGTCGGGGAACAAATTCCAGTCTTCATCTTAGTTACGATCGAATCCATTTTCGATTAAAATATGAAAATGATTGATTTGTAGGTAAAAATACTAAAATCTGTAATAATGTACTTTGTAATGCTAAATTTTAGGAGTTTTTATGAATTCATAAAACAGTCATTTTGGTGCACCCTCTTGTTTTGATTTTTGAAGTACATAGTTATAAATGCGAACCCTCTTAAATGGTTCTTAGTATAGTTACCGTATTAAATTACGAATAAACTAGTTGTTGTTATAACTGCGAACCAAATGTTTAAGATTTCTTATCATTGCCAGTACTATAAATTAAACACCTTACATTTTATTAAAAGTTGCGAAATATATCACTAAAAAAAATATTTATTTCGTTTAGGCGGAGGTCGTCATATTCTTAGTAAGTCCCTTTCGAGATAGGTCATGTTCGGTAGATGCCACTTTCTGGGGATGTCATGTTCTGAGAAGGCCGCTTTCGGAGAGCGACACGTTCTAATTACGTCACATTCTTATATCGCCACTTTATGAATTCGTCGCTTTCTGAGTTTGTCGCATTCGGAGTACGTCACTTTCGCATTTTAAGGTGCTCCTGTGCGTTTCCGCAAATTTACTCCTAAGAATCTAATGATCCTGATCAGGAATGGGATCGATTGGCCAAAAAAAAAGAATGCAAAAAAAAAACAAACTAATTCTATGGAAAAAAAGATTTCGATTGTGGTGCTGGTGACCTTTTTAGTACAGTTTGTGGGTTGGTATGGTGATTGGTATCAGTTAGAAAAAAACAGGAAAATGGACTGTCAAAAATTTGATAGGTAGGTATGTGATTTATTTAAGGTTCATTTTTATTTTATAGCAGGGTGAGTAAGGAAAACGAGCATAAATGGAACATTATTTTACGGAATAGCAACTTTTAGAAATGACGCGCCGCAGCCGAAAGACGTCCACTGCTGAAAATAGGCCTCCCCCAAAGATTGCCACAATGACCGGTCCTGCGCCACCCGCATCCAGCGGACTTTCATACATACATAATAAGTCGATACTACGGTGTGCGAGAACATTTACAGTTACACAAAACACAAGTGTCACGTATGACAGCATATGCCAGAACAAATCTACTAAAGGTTATCTCACACTGCAAACGAACGAACGGTGCACGAGCTACAACCGACGCTAGGGTTGCCTTTAGATTACAACAAATATCTACATAATATTGTGACTGTTCCATGTTCATGTTTGAACAGTAAAATCACTTACATTTGTAGTTAGATTTGTTATTCATCCATAATTTATAACAATTGCATTCTGACGACATTTTGAGTAATAGATACATTTTTTGATTATGTATTTTCAGAATCCTGAAATAAATACCGAAATAAACTAAACAAACAATAATATTTTGTTATGAAATATTAATGTTTGTTGATTACATATGACATTAATGACAAATGGCAACGTCATTTGTTGTTAAACCGTATCTCGCCTTTCACGACATTGCATTGCGATAAATCCGATGCACATATTTATTTATTATTATATTTTATTATTTCACAAAATATTAAATAAATTTATTATAATAATTATCAACAATTTATCTTTGTTGTAAATTGTTGTATTCAGTTTAATACGCGCTTTTCATACAAATGTCTGGTTTCACATATTTTTATTTATCAAATTCAAATATTCAAAATTTATGAAAGCATTTTCGACATATTTTGTCATGAAATTTCTGTATATAAGGCTGGGGCTTCCCATAGAAAGGGTTCTTGCGTTTTAAGTTTTACTGTTAAAGGTCTTTTGCTTTCTGGCTTTTTGGTTTTTGAGTTTGACTGCGAGAGGCTTTTTGCTTTTTGGCTTCTGGTTCTTGCGTTTTGGTCGCGAAAGGGTAAAGACCCTGTCTTGTCAGTGATGGAATCTCTGGAGGGCAAAGCTCTGTCCAAATTGTGTTGAAATTTTAGAGAGTATTTGTCTTAAAGAATTATTTTATTAGCTGGAAATTATGGTAAGCTAACCTGGTTATTTGTAAACGTTAGTCACAACACAATACATAGCACACACTATACACATGGGAATGGGTATTTATAACTTTAATTCTAAAGTAACGTTAAAATCTATATTCTCTAACAAAGCCTAATAATATAATTCAATTCTGGGCTGTTGTTAGTTAATTTGTTTTGGTTTTCTAGGTTCTCTAATTCTCTAGTGTGGGGGGCGTCAAGCGATGCATTGTCTACTATTAAAGGTGTTTAGTATAATATAAAAGTAACAATGATTCTGTCAAGTTGAGTCCAGTAGCTACAGACTGATCCAAAGAGTTTTGGACAGACTGTTTAAGGTCCATTTGCGAGGCGAAGCAGTGCATTGGATCTTATAGAGCAGAAGGAACGCTCATCTTGGTTGATCATTCAGAGAGAACGAATGTATCGATCAACATTATTATTAACAAAAGTGCTTGCTTTTCACTCTTTAACCCTGGAGAATTTGAGTATTAGCTGTAGCTAGGCTTAGTTTGGGGTTATACTGCAATATAATGATACGCTTATGAATACTTGGTGCTTCTTTTCATCTTTTCCTTTGTTTGCATTGCAGTTAGGTTCCGAAGCACTATAAAGTTTAGCCAGGAGTAGTGAGGAAGCCCAACTGACAGAGTTAACTCTACACTGGTTGGTTTAGCGTACCTCTTTACCCCACCCAAAATTGCTGGAATTGTTAATTTAGCTAGCAGATGTGTTAGGGTTAAAAGTACTAAATTTGTTAGAAATTCCAGTCAATTGACAGAGGTCACTTAGATGGTCGGGGATATTCCTCTCTGAGGAATTTTATTTTTAATGTTTCATTTTTCACATTATATATTTTATAATCTACATTACTCTTTGTTCTACTAATCAATAAACTTCAATTTCAGTGCTTAATATGTTAAAACTATCCATCTTAATATTCCCTCAAAATCAAAAAATAACAATGTCACGTTTTCCTTTCAATAAATAGTCATTTCTCTTTATTATTACATGTCCAAATATCTGTTTGTTTTGTGTCCAAAGGTTTAGCTTGTTTTACATTAAAGAATCTCTGTTACTATTCGGTTCACAACATAGGCGTCCTACCCTAGACTAGACGATCATTGGCCAATTAATCATTATCTTCCAATTTATCATCAAGTTTCAATTTATCGTTAAGTTATCAATGTCATATTTAAGTGTACAAAATTACTTGCTTAATAAAAAAAATATTTATAATTTCTGGTTTTATTAAAATTAGAGGGGGGGGGGTTGTTTACAATACCAGGGGGGTGACACTTCGCGCTTTACGTTGTATCAAAACCGGCCCAGTGAATCAGGCCCAATACATACCTAGGGCGTTAAAGTAACCCTAATTTCAATACAGTCTTGACATTAGCGTTTTTGACAAGCTAAACGTCAAATGTATGAAAGTGTCGCTTCTGTACTTTAGTACTATTACTTATTCTGTGATCATAATACATAGTTATTAAGTATACATACAAGGGGGTGAAGTTGTTGTTTAACTCTAGGGCTTATACAGTATATATTATTATTGAAAAAAAAAAAATTTGCTTTCTTTTTTGGATGCCAATCGATCCCATTCCTGATCAGGATCATTAGTTTCTTAGGAGTCAACTTGCGAAAACGCACAGGAGCGCCGTAAAATGCAAAAGTGACGTACTCCGAATGCGACAAACTCAGAAAGCGACGAACTCATAAAGTGGCGATATAAGAATGTGACGTAATTAGAACGTGTCGCTCTCCGAAAGCGGCGTTCTCAGAACATGACATCCCCAGAAAGTGGCATCTACCGAACATGACCTATCTCGAAAGGGACTTACTAAGAATATGACGACCTCCGCCTAAACGATTTATTTCGCTTAATAATGCTTTAATAAAATTAGTAAAATATTTAAAAATTCTACGTACCGTCAGTGACGGTAAATACGCATTTTTTATAAGTACTTGAATGATTTTAGATTACCCCCCTCTCGTGATATTTTTTTTGTGTTGGTATCCCATTTGTTTACATTTTTGATCTCCAATTCGATTTCACACCTTAGTATTAAATCTTAACAAAATCAGTCTAACGGGTTTAACGTGAAGAGATAACAGATAGACAGATGACAGATAGACAGAGTAACTTCAGCATGAATGGTATTAAGTAAAAAAATAGTATATTTTTGGTGAAATAGAAAGCAAACATGCAGCCATTGTCTCATAGAGCCCCTCCTTAGCATGTATAGAAATCTATAGAGTTGCATTAAGAATATCGGAGAGGCTCACAAATATCTGACCAATAGAGGTCTCTATTGTCATGACGTTAAAGTCCACGTTCAGATATTTTTGACCACCGTGGTCGCTTCGATATATCCGAGAAGCGCTGTACCAGAAAGGTCGAATCGTGACAATCGTGACTGAAACTGGGTGAACAAGCGATAGATGCAAGTTAGATCATTAATTAGAGTGTATTGGTCTAGACAATAGGTACTTCATTTGCCGGTGTCTTACTAGATGTTAGGATAGCGTTTCTCTATCGATTCTCGTGAAGATTACATGTATTGATTATTTTATTTTATGTAGCTTTCCAATTTACCGCGTGGTGACGGCAGTAAGAATACGTTTGTCACCACTCAAACTCTGAGTGAGTTGAGTCACTGAGGGATTGAAGTGTCACTTAGGCACTACTTAACGTTGATTGATAACGGACTTCGTCGTAGTGGACACACAAACTGTGATCGCCAACCCGCGTTAGATAGATGCGATATATTTAGATATGTACCTGGGTCAAAATTCTTTTCGTTGTCTTATTCTGTGTCCCTAAAAAGCGTGACGCAGTGGTGAATTTTGTATTGAAATGATGTTTTGTTTTCAATTTCTGGTGTATAGATTTAAATCTAGCGTGAAAACAACAAGACAACGAAAATAATTTTGACCCACCTACCTATACACCAACACACAGAAATTTACCATGATTATTACTATTATTAGGCACCTAGTAGGTACTCGGCATCAAATATATCGTATTGTCTCGTTATTGCCATAACATAACGATAGAGTTCAGATATTTTTGAACGCTCCGGACGCTACGATATATCTGATGGCGACGGTACATATTTTATACAAACACACAAAACAACCTCATCTAGATTTGAACCCGGGACCTCAAGCTTCGAAGGTATGCACTACCGATTTTCATGTTTATAAACCAATAAGCTAAATATGGTGTTACTCAGTAGTCCAATTATAATATATTATTATAATGTAACGTTACGCCATTTGATTACTCACTCAATTCACTCATATTGTATGTAAATTACCTCTTATTGACACATTAAACGATAAAATGCTAGATTTATCTGCCATACAATTTAGAAATATAAAATTCACTAAAATCGACCCTATTGCAGTTACTTTAAGAATAAAGTTTAGTGGCTATAGTCAACAATTGGTGATAGAGCATTGTATCACGAATGTCAATTACTTTAAGTCCATTTGGTCAAAACTACATTTTATACGTTGTTGTGCTGTTTGAATTACTTTTTACCGGCTACAGTGGTGTTATAATATGCAACATAATTCAAAAGAACCTGTATAACTTTGTCCACCAGAATCACTCGTGAAGTAATATTATTTTCTGGGGTATCCTAGTGTAAATGATTCTGTCCACTATGATCACCCGGGAGAGCGTGGTAGATACAAATTCCAATAGGATCACCTCAAAGATCTCAGAAGAATCGTCAAATACAATCACCTGGGTGATCCTGATCAGGATTAAGTGATTTACTTGGATAACACGAACCAAAGTACAGGTAAATTCACAAAAGCTGGCACGAATGGAATGAATGAAATGAATGACATCTATCATTGTGTGTATGCGGCCCTGCTATACCAACCTGTATCTACTGTCATTTTGACATTCACACATAGATACTTTCTGTCACTTACTCGATCCATTCGTGCCAGCTTTGGTGAATTTACCTGTAACTATAGGAAAAAATCTGACAGCAGCTAGCACATCTAGTAGTACTCATCATCATCATCATCATCATCAGCCTATGTTAGTCCACTGCTGGACGTAGGCCTCTCCTATTTACCATGCGTATAGACGCATTAGGAGGTAAATGCCCATAATCGCCACGCTGGGCAAGCGGATTGACGATCGCAGTATGTGTGTCCACTATGATGACGCTGCTGCCCATCATCAATCTTGTAGAATGGTCAGTGATACTTTAATCCCTTAGTCGACTCTTACGACACCCGCAGGAGGGGTCGTGACAATTGTATTCTTACTGCCGTCACCACACGGCAAATATATACATACATAGTAGCAAGTCCAGATGAGTAACATGCATGTCTCCGACCCAATGAAAACCTATACATGTATAAACTCCTTTTATGTAGAACCCCATTCATTAAATTATGATTCATTTTATTTCAATAATCGATCATGACATTAGACGTGCAATGAAAATAACTGTTGTTTTACTCATTATTGTTTTCTGTAAAATATTATATTAATTGTATTCAGAAAATAAATATTAGTCATGCAAAGATACTGGCTAAGAAACTATTACAAGTATTATCCTTAAAACTAAAATCATAGGAAGTCTTGCTTACTCAGAAATGCTTGGAATATTATGCATACACCGTGACGACCCGACTCTACAGTTGGTATTAAACGAAAAAAAATACCCAATAAAAATGTCCCCAAAACAGTGTTTTCCGTAATATAATCTTCAAGCCTAACTTTTGATTATAATGTACCTTATTTTATATATAACAAACTATTAAAAAAACATGACATCATCTGCCAATTTCGGTCCACTGGACCGAAATTGGCAGGACCGTCCGCTGGACATACGTCTCTCCTATTTACGTAGGTATTCCCATAATGGAAACAAACCTCACTGTAAAGGACAGGTATTAAATCTTTACAGTTTATTTCACATGATGAGGGGGGCTGGCATGATATCGAATTCAACTTTAGAATGCTTGCCGTCTCTGTCATGTGGAAAAATCAAGAACTATGGGACACTTGAATGAGACAGTTTTAAATATGATTAATTGTATTCGTGTGATATTGGTGCCTACCAAGGAAGCCTAGTGGTCAATTATCTCCCACTTTATTACAATACCTAGTGGCTAGTAGCAGTAGTAAACACTGTGGTAGTTGTCTATATTTGAAATGTTTTACGATAGTTTCAAAAGTTACTACATAACATAGTTATTGTCAGTCGGAAGAACAAAATTTGTCCACTCGGTGGTCAAAAATTAACAGTTCACGATTTTACCGGCGAATCTAGTAACCACGATTCAAACCACGATCAGAATGGGATACGAAAGTACTGTTGACACAACAGTGTACCTATAAGTCAATCTAGGTTATGATCATAGTTATATTCATATATTTACAGTTTAAGTGCAAAAACTTAAAGACAATAGATTAATTAATCACTCACTACATAAACAACTCTTCTTGGTAAATGTTGTGTCAACTGTACTCTCGAATCCCTTTCTGATTCCGATTTGATAATAGGTACCGTCAATTGTTTTATGACCAATGTTTAATCCCAAAATTAGTTTAAGACTTCCTTAACTTCAGGTATGTCCACTGAAAAGGCGATAACCTAAACCTGACAATGACCCACCCAATGATAAAAGACATAAAATAAAAATAACCCACTTTCAGCCCAGTTAAATGAGTGCATTCAAAATGACGCACTATTTAATAAATCCTATTAAAACTCATTGTTATAATTTACTCATATTTAGTGTAATAAAAGTCAACGTTGATTATATTTACCTAATTGATGATCCTAAACATGTATTGTAGGCGTTATAAAACAAATTTAAATTTTAATACGAGTTTAATATGCGTAAAGCGATTAATAACAGTCAAATAAAGTAAACCAGCCATGTATCTAAGTCGTTTTAGAATATTAATTCGCTTCCTTGTGTATGACCGTCTGAAGATTGTAAAAAAAAAACTGGCCATGTGCGGGTCGCATCACATAGGTATAGTGAAGGATTTAATAGATATTACATAATCTCCAATATTTAAAAAAAACACCATCTGTACTGAAACAAATTTTATGACACCGTTTTCTCCTAGGATCAAACCAGCCTGAGAATCAATTAAGTGAGGGTTCCTAATTGACTCATCATCATTTACAGCCATTTATCGCCCACTGCTGAGCATAGGCCTCTCTTCGTATACGCCACTGGTCCCGGTCCTGAGCTAACCTCATCCAAAAGTGACCCGTTTTCGAATATCGTCCACCCATCGAGCGGTCGGACGCCCTGGAGCACATTTCTCAAAAGCTTGTAACTTGTAATACAAATAAAAGTCTCTTTTTGACACTATTAATTAGAAATATAACTATGGAAACGTCATCCGCAGACCACGAACGCTGTAAAGTTAAAATTAGTTAATATACGCGAGTTTATCCGTTTTCATAGTTTTATTTAATGTGTAATCCTCGCGGTAACCGAAGAAAATACTATTAATTAGATAAGGACTTCTGCTTCTATTTCATGTTACAAGCTTTCGAGAAATGTGACCCTGCACTTCACCCGTCTGAAAGCGGGCACCATGCAATCCGTTAACATTTCGGTCTATCTGCCACCATTGACTACGGAACCCTAAACATATTTTAGGCAAAAGCAACTTCAGCATAACCTGTTAGATCTAGTTCAGTCTGCAAATGTTTAACACTGGCCTTGAATAATAAGAAGGCGTAATAATAGAAGTTATTACGAAATCTGCACATGCTTATTGTTAGCAGTTCCTAAAATGGAATCCTATATTCAGGTTATCCTTTTTTAAGTCAGTGGGCCGCAAATGTTGGTAAACGATCAACAGGTATACCTAAGGCACTGGTCTCACTGCGAGCTACTAAGCTATGAACTATGGGCTATAAACACGAACAAGAGATACGCACTCCCGTGTCTCTTTTATTTACACGGGTGTGTGTATCTTTTGTTCGTGTTTATAGCCAATAGTTCATAACTTAGTAGCTCGCGGTGAGACCAGTGCCTTATGTAGGAACACGAATTACTACAGTACACTTATACATACAGGGTGTCTTTGGAGACGTGATCAGTTTTAGATTTCTCCAAAACAACTCCACTGACAATTTTGTCCATTTAATGTCCGTCAATTTGTGTGACAAGATTACACAGTAACAAAATCGTTTCTTAAAATTCGTTTATCATTGCGTAACGGTTGAAAATGGTATTTGGAAAAAAAATCTTTAAGATAGACGGAATCCGGCAAACTTCATACGACGATTTTAACAATCAGAAATCCACTGTTAAAATTTTGCCTTTCCTCATAGGCATTGTAATGGTCTTCCCGGCGAAATGTTACATTACTTATATCTATTCTGAAATTCGCGATATTGACTTACATACTCGTAATGCATCACGAAAGAACATCATTCACCCTCTGCCACTGTCTGTCACGTGACATGTGTCTTATTATTAACACCATAAAGTTGAAAATACGACACCTCAGTTGCAGAGGATTTATTTAGCTTCACCAAGGTTCAGAGGGGTTAACCCTTAATTCGACAATGTTCAAAATACTAATAATACTATACACATTGAGTTGATCCTTGACCCACATCATGAAATTTTTTTTCTAACTAGAATCATTAAGACTATTGAGTGCTAAGGAGGCTAGAACACTCGACCAATTTTGGTGGCCCAAAAAATCATAAAAAAATTTTCCCATGGGGCACCCTCTTACTTTATTATTATTACACCTATTACATTGATAAATAATTTAATTATACCAAGTTTCATAATTTTTTCCATACAAACGAGGGCCACCCTACTCGACCATCCTTTGTTTTTGTCGAAAGAAGGGTTAAAAGGGTAAAACAAGTACGATTTAACCAGCTAAATAAAATCCTCCTTTCCAGGAACACTTCCCTTGAGCCGCGATACGCAGCGGATGCTGCCAATCGAGTACGATGTGGATACACCTTTACCGGACAGCTTCGATGCCAGGCAACGCTGGCCTGAATACATCACGCCAATAATGGACCAGGGGTGGTGTGGGTCCGACTGGGCTGTCTCTATAGCATCCATTGCATCTGATCGGTAAGTTTAGATGAGTTTTTCCTGAAGGACTTAGTAGCTGGGTTGTGTGACTTCTATGGTGGACAGGGGTGGCATGGGATATAGATCTGTCTATTGCATCATCTGTCTTTGTGGTCTTATCATATAGCTTTGATGCTAGGCAGGGCTGGCCTGAATACATCATGCCGATAGAGGACCAGGGTTGGTGTCTGACTTTGATGTGTCTATAGCATCCATTGCATCTGATCGGTACGTTTCGATCCGCTTTTTTTGGAGAACTTAGTAGCCGGATTATGTGACTTCTATGGTAGACAGGGGTGGCATGGGATATGGATTTGTCTATTGCATCATCTGTCTTTGTGTTCTCATCGGATAGCATCGATGCTAGGAAACGCTGGCCTGAATACATCAGGCCAATTGTGGTCCAGGGATGGTGTGAGTCCGACTGTGATGTGTCTATAGCATCCATCGCATCTGATAGGTTAGTTTTAATTTTTCCAAGAGGACTCATTAGCAGGGTTATGTGACATCTGTAGACAGGGGTGGCATGGATCTGACAGGAGTATGGATCTGTTTATTGCATCATCTTTGATGTCTTTGTGTTCTTACTGGATAGTTTCGATGCCAGGATGCTTAGCCAAGTTGCCAATCGCTAACGCTTGGTAGCGTATCGTAGTTTTCCCTCTCTGTCGCTCTTTCATATTAGTGCGACAAATACAGTTAGCTGCCTTTCGTTTACGATTGACGATTAAGCGTTAGCGATTGGCAACTTGTCTAAGCACCCTGGCAACGAAAGTCTGAATATATCACTTTTATAGTGGATCAGGGGGGGTGTAAGTCGGGCTGGGCTGTCTCTATAGCGTCCAACGCATCTGATCGGTAAGTGTATGCTTGTGTTCATTTTACAGCCTCGTTTCTATGCAACTGATAAGATCTATAGCATGAATCGCATCCATTGCCTCAGATAGGTAGAACAGTTGAAGGTGAAAGTTGACCTAACCTAACACAAGAAATACGATACTTAACGCACGTTTATGAAAGTGTCTGGACTAGAATTACAAACATAGAAGTTCTAAGAGCGAACTATTTGTCTCTCTTTAGTTAGTTTAACTATTTGCTCTATTTAGTTAGTAAATACTATTTGCTAACTATTTATTAATATTCCGATATTGAGAAAAATAAACAAAATCACGAGGTAAGTAAGTATATTTGATTTGTGTGATTTAGGTATGTAGATTGTCCTAAGATTTGAAATCTTCTTCCGGGTTGGCTCAAAGCGGCAGGCTGGCAGGATATTTTATAGCTGGTCGTGATCTAAATAAACCATACCAGTTACTTTCAATTAAGCAATAAAAAGCGATCCTATCTTTCTTGTTACCATTTTATGGTTTTTGGTATGACAATAAGAAATCCTTGTCACAGGTTAAAGCATGACACTAGCAACTTTGTACGGTACCTATACGTTAGGCACTAGTCTCACCGCCAGCTACTAAGGCACTGGTCTCACCGCGAGCTACTACGCTATGAACTATCGGCTATAAACACGAACAAAAGATACGCACTCCCATGTAAATAAAAGAGACACGAGAGTGCGTATCTTTTGTTCGTGTTTATAGCCGATAGTTCATAGCTTAGTAGCTCGCGGTGAGACCAGTGTCTAACCTATGAACTATCGGCTATAAACACGAGCAAAAGATACGCACTCCCGTGTAAATAAAACAGACACGGCGATACTCGCTCAGCTATCAGCTACATATCGCCGCCAGGCGAGTATCGCCGTGTCTCTTTTGTTCGTTTTTATAGCCCATAGTTCATAGCTTAGTAGCTCGCGGTGAGTGAGACCACTAGACCAGTGCCTGATATTTGTTTTAGCTTTGATTTGACAAAAACCATAAAGCCATAGAAAACAAGTGAAGCAAACGCCAAAGATTACGACCTCGGCATTGTAAGGACACTTTACCTAATCGTATAATGCTTAAAGAATACAAATGTAGCCATCATT
>JALPQI010020811.1:0-14867 GCA_025490895.1 Thaumatotibia leucotreta | reverse complement strand
CAACATTATCTTTTCTCTATTGTAAAATATATTATGTAGCTGTAAGGTAAACATTTTATGTACTAATTCGTGTGTTATTTTAGTTTTTGAAGATAGGTCATTGAGCCATTTATGCCCAAATAACGTTTTTACTAAAAGTAAGAAAAAAATGCATAGGAAGTAAAAATATATACAAGAATATGAGAAATTATCTAATTTGAACTGAAAAATATTATGTAAGTAATACTGGGTCCAATTTACGCCTTGACGTCAAGGACTCAACTTTTTCTTTATTATGTGAATTTGACATTATATTTCAGTTTACTTACATCCATCAATATGCCCACTAGTTAGTACAGTAATGTTTCCTACACTGTCGACCAAAGAATACGAGACGGGTATAAAATTTCCTACAAAATAGTGTAAACACACTGATTTCATTTTTTTAATGTTTTCAGGGTAACAGGTTCCCAATTGTATTGGGATTTCCCTAATTTTTTTCATCGAATCCAAAAAACAAGGAATGTTATCGTCTGATAAGTCCGTGGATATAAAAATAGAAAACGCCCTTTTTTCCATACATTTTTGGCGATTTCTTAAACACTATAATTTTGCCAGTACAAATCAATTTTTTTTTAGGTTTATGATTATTTCAGGAAAATTACAATATAATATGATGTATAAAAATATTCTACCTATTCTGTAAATATTTGAAAGCTCTCTTTGAAATCGGCTCATTTTTCAGTGTTTTCCATGAAAATGTTTACCTGACCCATATTATTCGACCGCGAATGTATTTCAGAAGAAATTATATGCTACAAATTTGATTTGTTCCACAAAAATGTGAAATGTATAAAACAATAGCCGCCGCCGCACCCATGCACGTCTCGCAGCGCGCGCGCACCCCGCGGCGCGTCCATCAATCGAAGCGCGCGCAATTTGCTATCGCCATCGACTAATCTAATTATGTAACGAACATTTGTCTTTCCACAGTAATTGAGAAATTAATAACGTGTTGATAGCGCTGACAATTAAGTTACAACAAATATGTTGTGGGAAAATTGCCGGTAATATTGAGCGAAATTTCTTTATGAAGTACTACCAGTTGCCTGCGACTTCGTCTGCGAAGAGTTTGGTTAGCGCTATCCCGATTAGCAATGCAATTTTGTAGGAAGAAAACAATCCTATATTCTTCCCGGGAAATTCACCTGTCTGAACCTAAACATCAAATTTAAGACTGGTTTAGTAGAATTCGCCATGAAATCGGAACAAAGAGAGTTAAGAATTACTTTCTTATATTAGTCGCAAGAGTCCGCTGGATGCGGGTGGCACAGGACCGGTCATTGTGGCAATCTTTGGGGGAGGCCTATGTTCAGCAGTGGACGTCTTTCGGTTGATATGATGATGATAATATTAGTATGGAATATAGGGATTATAGCAATTTAATCGCAGCGTACCGAACTCGTTCACTCGATCAGATGATCTCAGTCTTGTCATTCTTTGAGGGCATATCGCAGGGGATGAGCAACATTGTCGGGGTCAAACAACGGATGGGCGACCGCTGTGAGTACTGTCGGGTTTTATCCTTTGCATTAAACGACACGTTAAGCATCCGGTCCCCGATGTATTATACAAAACACATATAATACACTTTTTTTCGCAGGATGAACGGAAATTATATGTGGATTTAATATTGTGCAATCAGCCATGATAATATCTCTCTAGCACTTTTGAAAATGGACATAACTAACCTAACCCTATTTTTTTTCTTTTTTACATGAATTTATCAAGTACCCAAGTACGTAGTATAAAGTAAGCTGAGTCTTGACCCATTCTTTATTGCACACATTGCTGAACGCAACGGGCAAACCCAATTTTTTAATTTATAATAGGTTTTTTTCTGTTCTTTTCATCTGGTATATTGTTTTTAAATTTAATATATAGATATTATGATGACTATACTAAATACCTATGGACTCTTAATTGTATAAATATGATTCACATTTAATAATCTTGCTACGACTAAATGTTAGTGTTGCTACAAGATAGTAAAATTTTTACTTTACTCTTTAACCCAGAAAATGTTACCACTGTAATTACTTTTTCACCACACTGCTCGTAAACACGCTGTTCGTCCTTCAATTATAGAGCGCAAAACTGTGTTTTAATCATACTTCGGGGTTTTCGGAGCGGGAATGATTTGAGAAAGAGTAGAGATAAACAGATAAGTTAGTTTAAGAACATATCTTATTATGCCTAATGAATAACTACCTCTCTGTGAGTTGTATACAATCTGTGACAAAGTTTTATTTTAATTTCCGTAAAAGTCTTATAACTTATAAGGTAACAATTAAAATAACTTTAATTAATTACCTGCTGTAAATTGAATAGTTGACTCTTACTGATATAATTGACTGGTTACACAAAAATAATCTAAAAATAAACTTAAATAAAACTAACGTTATGCAATTTAGGACATATCAAAATAATGACATCGATCTTAATGTTACCAATAATAATTACCAAATAGAAGAAGTAGAATCAACGAAATTTCTTGGGATCTACATTGACAAATTTTGCAGCTGGAAAACTCATATTGACTATGTCTGTGAGAGGCTGGATAAATTTGTATTCGCATTGAGAAGACTAAGCCGAACCTCATCTAGAGAAGTAGCGCTAACTGCTTATCACGGTTATGTATCCTCTTTACTTAGTTACGGTTTGATTATTTGGGGAAATTCGGTAAATGTCAATTATGCGTTTATGGTACAAAAAAAATGTATAAGAGCTGTGTGTAATACTCATTACCTGGAGCCATGTAGGCCCTTATTCAAAGAGACCAGAGTTTTACCACTTCCATGTTTGTATATAAAGCAGATGTGCATATTTGTGAGAGACCATCCTGAACTTTTTGAAAAGCAGAGCACCTTTTATCCAAGATTAAATAGGAAAAAAGACAAATTATACTTACCCCGTTCTAGAATCACGCTTCACAAACATAATTCGTATTGTATGGCTATTCAAATCTACAATCATTTACCTGATTTTATTATGGAATGTCCTACAACTCGCTTTAAGCGAACTCTTACACAATGGCTATTAGACAAATGTTTTTACTCTGTCAGGGACTACTTGCTAACAGACAATGCAAAATTATAGGCTCTAAGACTTCAGCAACATTTAACTTAACTGACATGAATTACTGTAAAATTATGCGATACTTAATAATTATTGTTCTGGTTATGGAATCTTATTAAATAATTCTTTTGACATGGTAGACTAGCGGTAAAATTCCTCATTAAATTGTATAATTGTATATATTGCATGTGATAATGTAAGTGTACATAATTAGTTAAGGATTTCATGTTTGCATGCCTTTTCTGGCAGAACATAAGCAACGCTATTATTATTGTTTAAGATCTTATGTAACTATGTTCTTGCAATAAACAATTTGACTTTGACTTTGTAAATATTCCCGTCGCAGTTGACATTCCGAAGGAACTTTTGCAGTTTTTCCAAATTTACCGGTAACACAATTTTCGATAAAATCTTTAAATATCGGATTGTTTATCTGCGTCCATGGTATATTACAGCCCACAACAAATTTCAAGAGCTCACTATTGAAATCATATTTAATACCTGTATGGTTATTAGATGCGACATGTTGCGTTACACTAGATTTCGTTTCAACGAAGCTCACATTGCACTTGGTGCAAAATAATAATGAATCTCGAACCTCTATCTCTGGATTATTTTCTATCCACGAACGCATAACGTCGTTGTGCTTGTAAAATCCGCTGTGCGATTGATTTATGACATTGAAATAGTAATCTAGCGACAATACACAAAGAGTATTAATTGAATTAATTAAAATCCACCACATGTCGGTTTTTGCAGGCGCAACGACGATAAACTCGTAACGAGTTTGTTTTCTCGGAGGCATATTTGTGCTGACTGATTATTTACAGTTTTTTAAAATACAATTGCATATAAGTTTATCTACTAGACAAGCAAGGGTAACGGTTGACAATAGGTGTCTAATACAATGTCAATCTTGACGATATCTATGAAGCATTTTCTTATAAATGAATAGACTTAACTGAAGAGGTTGATAATGAATGACCAATATAAAATATGTACCTATATGTATGATTAATCTTTATTTATTTTTCAATCAATTATTCATTCGGTAGAAACCTACTAGGGTACGATCTGTTTTTAAGTAAATACCTACTCTTTGGCTAATGTCAAACGTTCCCGCTCCGAAAACCCCGATGTATGGTTTTAATCTCTAGAGGTTAAAATATTTTTTTTTATCTTCTGGATAGACTAAAGTAATAACTTATACTGCCTGAGAGTGCAATAAGCTTTTTGACGTTTGAACTAGACAGTACGTTCGAAAACTCAATAGTTTCAAACAGATTCATACACATGAACCTTTCATAATATTATATTCAATATGCTAAAATCCAAATTAAATACTATATTTTGTTGTAAAAGGCTTTTAATTACAAGTTCTAAAATACGACAAATAAAAACAATAGGAAAATGAAAGTGTTGACACTATGCAAATTTCAGAACGCATCCGAATATTTTTTTCTTTTAAAATTTAAACGAGTTCGGTTGTGTTTTGTTTTCCTTCACTCTTGAGCATTGCCACGCCAAGATAAATATTTGACGTTATTGTTTTATTATTTGTTGATTTGTTTATTTTTTGGAAGTTGAGGACTTGCAAATAAATACCTTCTAATTTGTTTTATTTCGCATGTTTTTTCGCTTTAGTGTGGTGAAAAATGTTGTGTTTCACTCGGCAGCTAAGCTTGTTCAACTCTCGTGCCTTAAAACCCTCGCATCGCTCAATATTCCATTTTATGAACCACTCGCTGCGCTCGTGGTTCAAATTCTGGAATCTTTCCCTTGCTCGGGTTTCAATATTTGCACGAGAGTTAAACAATCACTTTGCTCCCTAGTAAAACAAATAACTATTGTTGTTCTGTAATGTGTGCTTTATGTGAATAAAAATCTATTCTATTTTACATAAAAATAATAAGAGCTCAAAAGTGGTTCAGAATTTTGTTTTGTTGACTGCTAGATAACTACTTATGCATAATGGAATCAATTTCAATAATACTTACACACAAATTAATAAACAATACACTAAGTAAAAGTGACACAAATAAGAAATAACTCAAAGCATGCATTAATTACTTTGAGCAACCTGGAAACATGGGCATTCGGTACATACGAGTATAAGTGTGTTTATTCAATTAAAATAAATCGGTACCTAGGTATTTACATCTTAATCCGATGAAACTATTAATTCGGACCTAACTCGCATACAACCCAGTACCCAGCCCAGACGTCTAGACTTTTATTAATTAAGAAAACAATCAATCCTCGTGGCCGCAGCAAATTAATTGTGGTACATGAATACGAGTAGGTAGCTAAGTTGACGTTTTCGCATAAACGTATCAACTTAATACTAATGACTAAGCTGAGATGCATTACTAAATATGCAGCCGAGTGTACGTTAACACGTCTCGTTTCGTAGGTAATCGTTATTAAATATTTAAATTCTAGTTATTTTATTTACACTTAAATATTTCGGTTCCTCTGATCATTGTTATTAACTTTGTCCTGAAAGAATAATATGAGCATTTTGTGACATTTTTCTTTGGATTGTAGGAGCTTTTGATTCATGATTAAGGCTAGAAAAACTTAAAAAAAAGAGGGGCGTAATATAAAAAATGTACCTATTTAATGCATCACGAGCATGACCTGTTTCATTACCTACTCTTTCACACAAATAAGGGTTGATGTATTCGAAGTTTGTCGTACAAATTACTCGAATAGGTACCTTATCTACTCAAAAAAAGCTCCATTTACTACACCAAAAATAATCATTAATGTATACTTCTACCTTAATCACTATTTTTTATTCTCTTTTAATAAATAACCTCATTTCAGTTTGGAAAAAGCATGAAACAGGATTTCACAAAATACTATCATGGCCCGGTGCTGAAGGCAATACAAACCAGTAGGTAACAAAATCATGTGTGTAACAAACACTACCTACACGTGTTTCGCTCACGTATCCGCTGCGATACCTACTCGGACATGAAAGTGACAAGACTTGTTAAGGTTAACTGGAAGAAATCCCTTACAGGGATAAGTTCGCCTTTGTACCTATCTAAATTATTATGTGTTTTTTTACCTGTGTTTTGTGTACAATAAAGAATTTACATACATACATAGTACATACTTGTAGTACATAGCAGGAAATTTCGGCCTTTTTGAAGGGTTGTTAAGAATCTTGTATAGTTGTATAATTGTATATAATAGCAAGGGATGCATGCGCTTTGCCGGCTCTTGCACCTACGTTCAATAAAAACAGCACGAAAAACTTTAAAAAATATGGCATTTCAATAGCATTGCTGTTTGACACATACCTACCGTGGCACACTTTCGTGAATTTATTTTAATACTAATAAATATAAATAAGACCAAAAATTGTGTTCTGAAAGTGCGTAATTATGAAATAATGCAAGTTTTTAGGTTTGTTTATTTTTTTTCGTTTTCTACTGATTACCTACACTTCTCTTTGCAGCCCATAGAACCTTTCGTGAAAAAACTATTGGAACATTTTCCTAAATTCCAATCACAAATTGAACTATAATCAAGGTTATGTTATACGTCGGGTTCACCGCCGCCACAGGCTATGTAATCAGCGTACGCGTTACATACGTGCCGTTGTATGTTGTAACACCATGTTAATGACTACACAGTACAAAATATCATGCACCCGTTAATTTAGGCTGTTTTAATTAAACACGATGACTCGATGACTAAGTGCGGCGAGCTCTATTATTAATTATTATTTTGATCGATCATCGTCTTATTTCATTAAGGGTTTCGTTCGGCCGTCAGTTGTGCAGTTTGTAAATGATTGCCGGCTAATGATCGCTCGTGATTGGATGCCAGAACGTTTTCTACTTAAAATAGATACCTATTTTAAGATTTCGGCGGTTTAAACTTACGATTAAATAAACGGCAGCATGTTGTTAAAGTAGTCTTTTAAGATTATTGTTACTCCTAATTAAAAGTTCACACATAGGAACCTTCTTAACATTGGGCAATAGTCATATATTATTGCATCAAATGAAGCTGTAGCCGTACGGCACGGTCTCACCGCGAGCTACTAAGCTATGAACTATCGGCTATAAACTATAAACACGAACAAAAGATACGCACTTGTTACTCACTGGTTACTAAATCAAGGTTAGATACCTAATTTATTCTGAAATCAATTTGGCTCATATCAACAAAATAATATTGGCATCGCAATAACGTAAAAAAGCGGCCCAATCGAGAGGCCACTTCATTGGAAAGGTTCTTTCCTGCTTAAACAGAACAAAAACAGAGTACTCAGGTAATCTTTTCTCGGATTACCGAATGCGAGATTACGATATTTCGGCTGAAATTAGAGGTGAGTTTATCCTTCGACGAGTAATTCGTTCCCGTCCCGTAAGGGAACATTATCCTCACGGCCCAACGACTTTACGCAGAAACCAATAATCCCAAGCTTTTTTAAGTATATACATGAAGAAACAAATATATTTCTGTACCTCTCCGCAGTGGAGTCAAAGAAGCCGCGAAGGATTAGTTTGCGTTTTTTGTCGTAAAATTTGAAACATCGATTTGACTAGAGATTTGGCGCGATTCGATATATTGGGGAACAATAGATTTCCGGGCCCCTGAGATTGCGTGAGGATCAGCGCAGATCAAGTTTTCTTGGGAAATATGAAGTTGTGCGTTATCCTTCATCTAATGTCACATGGATAACTTCCAAGCTTATAGGTATCAGTGGGAAAGATCTGGTATTTGCGATTAGTGTTAACAAAACTCTTATTCCAAATACTTATGCCTAGTCTAAATGCCAATCGTCTATATCAAGAGGTCTAAAATGTACGGCATTGACAATGTTGCTAACACGTCGGTCACGCGGTTCCTACACTTCCATTCATTATTTTCAGTTTGGCTTTTCGTATGTCTATACATTTTTTTATGTGACTAATATAATATTAACGACAGATTTAATTACGAGTAAGTACCTAGGTACCATTGCATTTTTGTTTTTTTTATGTTGATTTATGATTTTATCATTTGAAAACCCTTATTAGGCATCTACCTATTTTATTTTATTTACAAAGAGTTTAAGTATTTAGTGAAAAATTTGTTCCTTTCGTTATTCACGCAAAGAAACATTCTGTATCCATATACTCACCTACTATTACATCGAATTATTAAGTAGGTACCTATCGATTGCTCTGAAGCTAATTGAGTCTTCAGACAGAAAAATTCACTCTTCACTCGGATGTTTCCGTGAAAATACGATGGGATTGTTCACTACTTTTGTACCACATTGTTAACATGTAGGTACATGTAACATTTTTTAAATTAAGTACTAGGTAGAGGTACTTAAAATTAGAACTTACAAGAAAAACGTACTAGCCAACTAGCTCCAATTTAGTTAATATAAGTACGGTACAATCAAAATACCTTGACGAGCAATGCTAAAATATAAAACGGTACCAAACTGCAATAATAACGCTACCTACAATTTGAACCTAGTTAGATACGGGCTAGGAATGTAGTTAGTATGTATGAAATTGTAACTTATTCCTCTTTAGTTTCAAAAATGCAAGGTGTAAAGATCATAGATTATCTGGAATAGATTCCGCGACATATTCCATAGTGTATCAACTAACACAAACTCAGTCGGCATCGGCACGTTTCGCTCAGTTAATTTGCGTCTATAAATACGAAAGACAGGGAAGCATACATTAATGATTCTTCCCTCTTCGGCCCTTCATTCTAGATTTCAAATACACACAATCCATTTTGAAAGTCGATAATATATTCTTAATTACTGTAATGTAATGAGTACGCAACTACCGGCGTCAGTAGTGTTTCATGGTGAGGGGCACGAAATCATGCAAATGTGGGTACAGTACAGGTGTTATGCATAATCGTTTTCTTCGACTTTTCACGGAAACGCCCGAATTCATATTGCTGTCATAATGAACTTTAGTATTCATTTCACTGAAGCTAATTGAAACAGGCAGGAAAATTCGGATGTTTCCGTGAAAAGTCGAAAAAAAAAGATTATGCATCACATCTCGAATTATAGATGATATAGAATTTATGACGTCACAATGACGTTGCTACGGTAGGCAAGGGTTCAATTTTGTCGATAGTAGATACCGTATCTAGTCGTATTTCGCCAACGAAATTGACATCGGTGCCCTTCGAAGTCAAGAATAGGGCATTTGACTATAGGTAACTGGATAGCCTAGAAGCAGAGCCCAGCAGCCGTATCATGAGCTGCCGCCGCGCTACAAACGCGGACTTACTTTCTATCCAGCTCGCTCCCACTAATACGCGAGTAGGTACGAGCGGGATGGCTATGGAATAACGCGGCAGCAATGATAACCACACTGGGTGCTTAGCCAAGTTGCCAATCGCTAGCGCTTAATCATCAATCGTAAACGAAAGGCAGCTAACTGTCTTTGTCGCACTAACGTGAAAGAGTGACCGAGAGGGAAAACTGCGATACGCTACTAAGCGCTAGCGCTTGGCAACTTGGCTAAGCATGCTGGTCTACTATAGTGGGTGAGTGCTCTGTGGTCGACCGACAATCGCCTAACACCCACGTGAGCCAGCACTTTCGCGGGGCGATCGCGGTGTGATACCGCGACGCGAGCGCATCGATCCTATCGCGATGACGGCGCGATATCGGTCATTTCAAGTCCATGAACTGAGTCGGAATGCGGCTTTATATTTTTGTGTCATTCCTATACCTCGATATTTTTCTAACAGGAACGAGAGATAGAGAAAATTAGACATCGACATAACTGATATCGATGAGTCTTATTGTAGTCGATAAATAAATTGAATAAATAAAAAAAATGCCGTAGCTTAGAGATAAATTACACGAATGCAAATCATACTCAAAATGATACACATTTTTTTTCATACCTTGTATTTAGTACCCATCAAAATTGCAAAGATTAATAAAATATACTCTAAAGCCATAGGAAATGATCAATATGAAATATAAGATATTTAGAACAAAGCCTAGATGGGTCCTGTATATCTTGGTTACCTGTTTTTGCGGAGTTAGCATTTTTATGAGATCAAGATGTACTCATCGATAGCAGTTATGTCGATGTTTAATTTTGTCAATATCTCGATCTTGCTAGAAAAATATCGAGGTATATTCATTACGTTTGCTTTACTTTTTTAACGGGGTAGGTACTTACATTTGTGATTTTAGACGCTATCAAGAATTGGGTATTCTTATGCTATGCCATTTAGCCGTCGAGTTCATAATTATGATATTTATTGGGATTTCTAAAACAAAATACTTACTAGGTACCTATTGTTCAAATCATTGGCGGTGGCAGATGATAAAAATCCCGAATACCACTTAAACAATTCATACAAATGACTAATAGTTTCATATCATTTTTTAACTAGATAGGAGTCGATCATTACTCGTTTCCGATGAGTCACCATCGATCAAAACTATTTCAACTATTTCGGACGAGATTTTTTTCAACACGTGCTACCTGGGAATTTTAGAAATCGTTCAGTCAATAATTTGTGGGGTAATTTATAGCGAGACGTGAGAAAAGGCAGGTAATGCTCGGAATTGAGTCCATAAAACTTTGCCATTAATGCATTTGCACTGTGCTTGTTAAAATTCTATCTACAATAGGAATATTTTTTAAAATATATGTAATAAAATAATCCTCTAGTGATTATCAACACAACACAACTTTTGTACTTCGGGTATCTCGGTAATTGACAAGTGATTAGTTGGCTTTCAAATGTCAAGGCGCCTAATTAAGACTAGTAGGTATTATTTGGCAATAAAAATGTAATAAAAAATAATAATATACCTATGTACTAGTATTACACAAATAATTATGCGATTAGGGTGAAAATTACTCGATGACAGTAGAAATATATAGAACGTGGAGCTTATAGAAGATATGATAGGTATTTATGACGCGTTGATGACTAAAATAAAAACTTGAGCTGGCCTTATCCCATGCAACCTGAAACCTGAAGGATAAATTTATCCTTATGTACCTGCGTAAATGTCTAATTTACTACTTAAAAAGGCCGATCTGCTCAACCAAATTAACTGTTAGTTGAATTCGTAATTGTCTCAAGCAATGTCATTTTAAACTACTAAATAAAAAAAAAACTCTTAATAGTTATCTACATTATTTTAGAAATTATTTGCTTAATTACATAGTCTAGTTTCAAAGCTGATGCCGAAAAATATAAGCTACCCTTCTAAATCAATCTGACAGGTAAGCAAATAGAACAAAACTGGCCCCTCTTCTAGGAACACCAAAGTCCTCGCCCATAAATCACGAGGCTCCTGACAAATGGATTCTACGACTTTTTTCCCGCCACTCATTTATTAATAGACCAGGGAATGTTTCGGAAAACCAATAAAATGCGCCCCGTCATATACCTGTCCGGCCAGACAGCCTGGCATTGTTCCTTCACACGGATTTTTTACTCTATCGCTCTGCTCCGTACCGGCCTCTAATAACACGTTCGCTGCCTCATTATACTTAGTATGTAATCATAATCATTATTACGCGGCTTCATTATGATTACAATAGAACTATCTCCAGAATCCCATGTTTGTATGAGTAAGCTCAAGTAGTATCTAAACGAAATGAGACACAGGTGTTTTGGGGTTTCTCCTATGTCATTTCGAATCCATTCCTTTAAAAATTATGTCGAAACTGTCAACTTTTATGAATGAATCGTTGTAATATGATTCAAAATAAATGTCATCAAAATAACACATCCATTGCAATTTGATTTCTAAGCAATTTATCATACGGTGCAAATTTTATGTAACGTATTGTCCTCTTACGTCCTTAAAAGGTTCAGCTCCGTATATGGATTTCGCGACTAACCTATATTTGTGAATGGGTATTTTTTTGTCTCATGTCTTGTCGTGTCCGTGCACACAAAGGGCTTCAAGGTATTTTGCGCGTGTGAAAGACGATCCATTCTCCCCGCCCTTAAGGATTGGACCAAAAATAATTATCATTTCCTGCGGCCACGGAGACATAAAGGCTCGAAATACTGTGATGGCTGCAACCCGTGTCACGCAAAGGAATTTATGATTATTTTCGACACTTTCACAACTATTTCTCACAGCAAGTTCGAAAAAAACGGTCGCTCACACCATTGTATTTATTTCATTGCATCATATCGATTATGAGCATACGAGTACTATTATTTACGCACAGTACGAAAAGTAATATTTCCTTAAAATTTCCTAATATGTAGGTGATATTGCCGATTTTTCAATAGTCTTGAACTAAAATAGAACAACCGTATCATCATCATTTCAGCCATGAAGCGTCCAACAATCCCCTCCCTTGGACTTCCACATACACCGATTGGATCGGATTTGCATCCATAATATCGTCTGTCCATTTTCTGGTCCTACAATGCGTTTACCAAGCCGTGGTCTCCTCTCGAACACTTTTCGACCGCATCGTCCATCTGCTCTGCGTGCAATGTGCCTGCCCATGCCCACACTTGCTAATCCAATGGAGGGATGATAATTATGTTGGTGACTTTTTCCGTATACGGATCTCCTCATTTCTGAACAACCGTAATATATTTCTTGTGAATAAACCATCAGAAATGTTATATGTAAGTATCTTATTCTCAAAACTGTAATTAGAATAAAGGAATACCATAATAATCTAACGTGAACCTCAATTCAATCTTCAAATAACCTAACCTGAATATTTTGGCAACATCAATCACACCGAAACAAAATACCGACGCATGCAGCGCTATGACTGAAACCGACACGCCAATAATAACCGCTGTCGCATGTCAATACTAGCTATGAGGCGAGTAATCACAGCAAATGAGAAGTTTTGGGTCACGGGCAAAAATATTCGAGTAGGACCGAAATCGAATCGCCCGCGAATCGAAACCTTATCGATTAGGCGCTTAGTCGACGGGAATCGAACGAAGGTGTTCGGTGAAGTTGGCATTGGGCCAAGACGTGGGTAACTTTCCCCGGGAGGGTAAGTCGGGGGTCACGACATTAATGGCAGCGCCCTGACAGGTAACGTGAGCCTCGAGACAAAGTGCATCGCGGATGACATTCGTGAATGAGTTTCCTTGACGGGGGTTAATGGTGTACATTCGACGACTGTTGGTATGAAACAATCGATGGAATGTGGTGTTTGATATTTCGGTATGTATAGTTTAAGCTTGCTTGTAGAAGTATGTTGTGATGCTTGGTATTTCGATGATGCTAGTCAGTTATAGTTCTTGCGTTTTGAACGAGTACTGAAATAGCAATATAATACTTATTTACCTACTCATTTAAAGTTATCCAGAACTTCTGAAAACGCTAGAAAAATTTGATATTAGTACTGAAATTCTAAATATAAACTCACGCAACGAAGCACAATTAAGCAGATATATTCAATTATAACAGTTATGCAATGTAAACTCTATGAATCTAAACACTTATGCTGGAGAACTGGAGGGTAACTGGGAAGAAGGTAATGCGTACTTACAGCCATGCCCCTGACTCGCACCTGGAAGCGGCTCGAAGGCGCGCTGAATCTGAGTCAATAGCCTGTCCCCACAAATTCGCGAATAAATATTTTCCGGCACATTACCTATACATTTATAAATTATCCTGACGTTTCCACCACCACTTCAATCACCACCACGGGCGTAGCGTCGGGTTAAGAAATAAAGTCAGAGACTAAAAAGCTCCTCCCTTTATAGTATTTATTGACCTAGCAGGAATACAGCACTACTTGGCTGTCGTTTTGGGAAGACACTTTTTTGTAGGTACCTACCTAGTTGCAGTTGTTATCTGACTCAAATTTGAGGGAGCGGAGTATGGAGCGATGTGAGGTATGATGGTACATCACTCCAGTCAGTCCTTTTTGCCAGGGATATAAAAGAAAAGGACAGCTAATATTTATCTGACAAATACATTTTATTCAGGGATGTTGGAACATGCCCTTAGTATCCAAGCCCATGTTACTGAATCTCAAAAATTATGAATGATTTTAGTCCGTACGAGTACGCGACGCCTTACGCTTTTCACCCCGTGACGTTCACAGGCGTTTTTTCTCCTTGAGCCGCCGACACCCGCCCGCACCTGTGTAATCCTTTCAACGTACATAATATGCCCTTAATTCCGTTGATAAGGCATGACATCTAACGCCTTTGTGCTCTTGGAGCCTTTTTACCGACAATTAAGGGTCATCCTTTGTCTTGTGACAAGAGATGCCACACTTTTTTTACCGATTTTTTCACTCCAAAGAAGTCACTGTTTTGAATAGTCGCATGATTTAGGGTGATGTGTTTTGTTGTTTTGGCGATTTATTGTAGCATGGGTGTTGAATATTTTAAATAAGGGGTTTTGATAAAAAGTTCTAAATTAAAATGAAATTGAATGAATCAGTTTTTACAGTAGTACTACCTACATCCCGCATGGTCTTTTTGTACTGCTTTAAAATCTTGTCATGCTATGAAATCAACAATGGAAATGTCTTGTTGAATGTTTTTTTTAATAATCTTATTAAAGTTCCTAAGCCATCTATACGTTTTTGTTTTTAGTAATAACTTACCTATAGAATTAAGTAGTCACTCAGTACAATAAACTAAAACGGTAAACTTTTGGGAAGTTTGGAGACGGTTAAATGTTTGCGTTAAAGTTTTGAAATGATTCAAACGATATAACTTAAATAGATTTGTTTTGTTTGCACCCATATCAATGCCTACTTCAGGTTAAGGGCGAA
>JALPQI010020810.1:0-20918 GCA_025490895.1 Thaumatotibia leucotreta | reverse complement strand
TTAATGTTATGGTATGGTAAACAAACCGTTATATTAAACCTTTACTAATATAAACTTTGTAGATAAGAAATAACTATGCCAGGCATATGTCACATTTGTCATTTCTCATCAAATACTTTAAAAAAATATCAAAAGGTGTAAATATTTACAAAAATCTTAAATTTTCGCGGCTTTGCATTTGAACCACTTGATAAAATACTTAGGAACAGTATCGACATAGTTGAAAAATACCTAAATAATAATCTGTCATTATTTCAAGTGAGAGCAGCTTCCCAAGTTCATACGGTCTTAAAACCACACTTTGTTTATAAAGTCAAAATCGCTGGATAAAGTGGAAGAGTTAGGAATTATCGAGTTTACCTTTCCAGAGTAGGTACTCAGTATTAATCACCGAATCGTTGAACTCAGCAGCACTCATAAATGCTTGTGACTTAGTTATTAGACTTATTAGGTTCCTGTTTTCCCTGAGAAATTGCCGTACCTACTCCGACCAGCTAACGATTTGTGACATGATTTTCAAATTATGGTTTATTCTGGCTCAATTGTGAATGTAACGATGTGAGAGTAAAAATAAAAATTATTCGTTATCCTGGCCATACAACCGCGTTAAAGGATTTCTTCAGGATTACGAAACATTTGATCGGGCACTGCCCTTGCACACTTATCAATGACTATCGATAATCAATTATAGAACGCTAACCCTTCAGTCAACTACAAATCTTCGTAAGATATTGACTCCTTAGTATATAATGATACTCAGTATAAGTATTGTGTTGGTGTTGATGCTTTTAAAAGTAAATGGCGATGACACTGATCCCGATGACAACAGGTACAGAACGGACCCTGGAATCTTGGAAGATGCCAGTTTGGAAACAGTATGTATTTACATAATAATATTAATATTTACAAAGAATTCAGAGAAAAAAACCACATGGAAAACTAATGACCCTGCGAATAATTTTATATTTCTAGTTTTAGTTAACCCTTTGTGCCCTAGTGCTAAATTCGTGATATTAAGTGATACCTAACTCGCTAAATTTTTAAGCGTATCGTTCACGTGCTCATTGTCACAGTGTAATTGTGCCATTTTCGGGAACTTTCTGACTTTTGTGTCCTTGGAAAACATTTTCGTTCGCGAATAGTCCCCTACAAAATCGAGATAATTTTTATATAGAACAGTAAGTATAAAGCAGTAAGGAGAGTCGTAGTATTTTTCATAATGTTTTATCTGTTATCGCAAAAGTTAAGGCAATGGTAATATTTACCATTATTTTTACCACCTTATTTTGAAACTTACTTTGTCACTGAAATGGGTCAAAGCCTGTGAAATTTAGGAGTGGCTGATACGCTATTAAGGGTTAAATGAGAACGTTTTCCTTTTCCTTTTGTAGTTTTCCCTAGTGCGGAAATACGGGTACCCCTGCGAGATCCACCGGGTGTATACGGAGGACGGGTACATCCTAGAGCTGCACCGTATCCCGCATGGGCGGGGTAACGCAACGAAGCCGGGTCCGAGGCCTGTCGTGTTTCTGCAACATGGTCTACTCTCGTCGTCTGCTGAGTGGGTGCTCATGATGCCTGGGAAAGGATTTGGTAAGATATCTTACCAAGATCCCAAAGTTGTTCCATACAGCATTTTTGTCAATTCAAATTCTGGATAAGCAGTAAAACTATCTTACGATTATTGGCTAGTTGATCAAATTAAATTTCACTCTGATTTTTTAAGAAGCTACAATCGGTTGGTGTAACGCAAATGTCCTGTTATTTATTGATAAGTTATTCATACTTTTCATTAATATTTCCGCTACGCCACATGGAAATGACTATTATAATATTTATAGTCATACTCGTAGTCTGTATTTTAGCCATGAATCCAAACGGCTCTTTAACACTCTGAAACGGACGTACCTACCTACCAACGAATAGGATAACATACGGTTATAAAATCTGTACGTATCACAGAGACGAATGCTCAAATTAAAAAGAAACTAAAGCTATAAGTACCTACATACATATTTTTATAAATACAAGTACCTATAGATAAGCTTAAGTATTCTAGAAAAAAGTTACGTCAACGTCAAAGTCATAAAATTTTATTTGGAAATTATTTTTACAATTTTTAATTATATTGTTTCGGAAATCATTATAAATTCTCGTAATCTACTGTAATTTTAAAGAATTACTATGCCTACAAATTGTGGAAAGTGTGGCACTAAAATTTTACCGCGGAAGTTCTTGGAATGCTCACATTGCAAAGAAAATTTCTGTTTAGAGTGTTTTGAAAGCATTGGTGTTACTTTAAAAAGATATAATCTTATGACCCTAAAAAATCGTTCGACATGGAAATGTCGTTCTTGCTGTAGTGTGTCTCCTGATCAAGTTACCCTGAAGTTTAGTGAATCTAAACCAAAGAAACCATTCACCCCACCAACTAATTCAAACGATCCCAACTCTTCATACGTGCCTTCTCCACGGGATTCTCTGTCAGGTGATGGCAATCATAATAACTCTGCAATTATTCCTTCGTTTAGCCATGGATTAAACAGATTAAATAATGAGAGCACTGACAGTAATATAATTAACAACCTAACAACTGAAATACGACTACTACGGAATAACATGAACGAACAACTGACCAAATTATCTGACTGCGTCACAAGATGCATGAATAGATTAAATCAGTATGAAACTAGACTAGTAAAGGCTGAATCTAAAATTGAGCAAATGGAAGAAAGGATTTTAGCGTTCCACTTTCTCGAACAGAAAGTCCTTGTACTGCAAGAACAACTAAATAACCAACAACAAAAATTTTCCCAAAACGAGATCGAGATCATTGGTTTGAATGAATCCCCTCAAGAGAATCCGTTACATTTAGCTTTGTGTGTCGCTACAAAGATAGGAGTGGACCTGAAAGAAGAGGATCTCGACTATGCGACTAGAGTTGGTCCCCGCCGAAAGCCAGAAGATTCGGGCCGCTTGAGACCTCATCTCATCCACCGACATTACTCCTGGCCCCACTCAAAAACTTTTCTTTAATGAGAGACTTACAAAATTCAATCGTTTGTTATTTCGGGATGCCCGAACCAGATCACAAAAAATTGGTTATAAATATTGCTGGACAAGAAATGGAACAATATTTCTCAGGAAAGAAGAAGGCAATCCAGCGATACGAATACGTAACATCTCGGACCTTGATCGGTGTTTGAACTCAGTTAAAAACAACAGTAACAATAAGTTTCAAGATCCTTGGCTTGAAACAGATATCACCCATAAAGATGGTCAATAACATATACTGTTCTCTTGTACTTCTTATGCTCACTCTCGTACTATATGAGTACCTTTCACTTGTAAATCTCTTAATTAGATTTTCTTATTTTATTAACTTAATTTATCTATCTCACACTAATACACTACACAAATTTTACATTACAGACATTCAAGCAGTGTGTAATGTACAGGTATGTCACATAGATAAGGTATTCGCCAGACATTTTACGCTTATTTTGTTTTTTATAGTTAAAATACGGGTAAGTTACTTTGAACTAACGATCAACAGCATATACTTTACTTTAAAAGATGGCATTACTTGACTTAAATAATACCTTGGATAACGACTTGACTATTGAATGCCTTGAGCTCGATATACTTGAACACTGTAAGCAATTTCTCACTCCTAAGTACAATTTTAAAGTGTTAACGTTAAATATAAGAAGTATCCAGTGTAACTTTGATTCATTTTTCGTTTCTTTAGAAAGAATAAACATAAAATTTGATATAATTATCCTCACCGAATGCTGGTTAAATGATGGAACTGTCATAGACTCTCTTCCTGATTATCAAATGTTTCGTACAACTAAAATTATAAATAAAAGTGGAGGAGTGGTAGCCTATGTTCATAAAAGTCATTCGGTAACTTGTAGCGAACCGGCATTAGATAATGCTAACAGTCTAGCGTTGCAAATAGAAGATCAAATATTAGTCTTAGGTATCTACCGGTCACCTTCATTCTTCAATCCAAACATATTCTTGAATTCTATGGAAGCTTTTCTTAATAATTCTCATCCGAATCAGATTATAATTGCTGGTGACCTTAATATAGATATATCCGATAACTCAAATAACCCCCATCATACTGATTATTTAAATTTAATGTCGGCCCATGAATTTTTACCCGCTATCACTAAACCCACTAGGGGTAACTCCTGTCTAGACCACATTTTTATTAAATCCAAAACAGAATCAATAGGCATTGTCTGTAAATGTTCAATAACGGATCATGATATTGTCGTTGGTGGGTTGATGTCTCCGAACCCTTTTGTGCAAAAAAGAAACCGTTGGGTTATAAAAACAGATTACAAGGACATTGCTCGGGATTTAAAAAAAGTTTGCTGGGCTACAGTCGTAGAGTCTAGAGATGTTAACACAGCGACTAATAAATTTAACACAATTATAAATTCAATAATCCAAAAAAACACAAAAAGAGTACAAATAAGTCGTTCTAAATATAACTTAAAACCTTGGGTAACGCCAGGTGTAATCAGATGTATTAAACACAAAGACAAACTTCACAGGGATTCCAGGGCTTCACCAAATGACCTTATCTTACTAAAAATTTATACCCGCTATAGGAATTTCTGTGGTAACTTACTGTATAACTTAAAGTGTAATTACCAAACGAAAATGATTAACGAAAGCAAACATAATCCTAAAAAACTATGGAATACTATCAAAAATATTTACCAACCTCCAAAAGTCAATCATGACCCTATTCAACTTACTAAAATTGATAACTCGATCGAAAAATCTCTTGATTTCTGTAATACACACTTTATCACTATAGGTAAAAAATTAGCTGACAAGATACTATCTAGACTCAATGAAACCCATGCCACTTTAACTAACAAATATGTACCAACCCTCTCTGTCTCTAATTCTTTGTTCATGCATCCCACTGATATCTTTGAGGTTGATAAAATAATTAAACAACTTAAACCTGATAGCGCGCCGGGCTACGACTGTGTAAAACCACTATTGATCCAAGAAGTGAAAGATGTTATACTTGAACCACTTGTCTACCTCTTTAACCTTAGTCTTGAAAAAGGATGCTTTCCTGAAAGTTGGAAATTAGCTATTGTTACACCGATTCACAAAGCTGGAGCTAAAGATTTACCTTCAAATTATCGGCCGATTTCTTTACTAAGCATATTCTCTAAAATTTTAGATAAAATAGTAAATATTAGACTCGTTAATTATTTAAATCATAATAAACTTTTTTCGGATCGTCAATTTGGATTTAGGGTTGGTAAATCTACAGAGGATGCTGCTCTCCATCTCACCAACAAAATCTCGGGTTATCTTGATATTGGTAAATGTTGTCTAGGAGTATTTCTAGATCTTGCTAAGGCCTTTGATACAATTTCTAGCAGTATCCTTTTAAAAAAACTAGAGGCTTTAGGAATACGTGAGACCACACTTGACTGGTTTTCTAGCTACCTTACCAATAGACAACAACTGTTAAAAATTGGTGACTTTAAAAGCTCCAAACTTCTATTCATTTCGGCGTTCCACAGGGAAGTGTTCTCGGGCCAACACTCTTTACTATATATATTAATGATCTTCCACAATTAAACATCTTGAACTCTGAAATTATTTG
Source organism: Thaumatotibia leucotreta (assembly GCA_025490895.1). NCBI lineage: Eukaryota > Metazoa > Arthropoda > Insecta > Lepidoptera > Tortricidae > Thaumatotibia > Thaumatotibia leucotreta. The sequence continues at coordinate 15,265 of JALPQI010020810.1, read as the reverse complement.
CTACGCAGACGACACCGCGGTTTTATTTCACGGCAACACTTGGGCTGAAACGTACCAATCTGCCGAGAGAGCTCTATCAGAAATAGCAAACTGGCTTGATAACAATCTCCTGACTTTAAATGTAGACAAATGCTACCAAATTCCCTTTTCAAAAACTATTGTGTCATCTGCCCCACAAATCTACTCTCTTAAAATGCATTACTGCCAACAAAAAACTTCTAGTTGCTCCTGTAGTACTATAAAAAGATGTTACACTGTAAAATATTTAGGTCTTATATTAGACGAACACCTGTCTTTTAAACAACATATCAATTTGCTTTCCAAAAAAGTTAGAAAGATTATATACATCGTTAAACGTCTAAGGGATTGCTCGCCCAGAGACGTATTAAACATAATTTACCACGCACTTTGCCAGTCAATAATAAAATACTGTATCACAGTCTGGGGTAGCTCCTGCAAAACAGTTCTACTTGAACTGGAGCGCGCACAGCGTGCAGTTATAAAAGTAATGTTAAAAAAATCATTTATTTTTCCAACAAAACTATTATACAGAGAATCTGGACTTCTGACAGTACGGCAATTATTCATACTTTATGCTGTTATCAGAATTCATAAAAATATACCACACTATGAATCAACAAACCACATCCTAAACAGAAGAATATACCGAGTACCTGTCCCTCCTATCAAAACAACATTTGCCAAACGCTGTGCCTCATATATGCATCCATTTATTTATAATTCTGTATGTAAAATCTGTGATATAAGAAAATTAACGATATTCAAAGTTAAATCTACCTTAAAGAAATGGTTTATAACACTCTCTTATGATGATACAGAAGAAATTTTAACAACATGTTTTAGAAGGGTTGACTACTTACACTAACACACACACTTACACATTCACACTCACACACGTCTTACACAAATTATCTCAATTATTTATTTATTAAACTAATTTTATACTTTAACTTTGTGCTACCTATTAACTGACTTTTGAGTCTCAAGATACAGGCTCAGCCTAGTTTGAGACTCTTGGGATATCTTTGTGATTATTGTTAATTCGTTTAATTATTCAATAAATTATTCTTATTCTTATTTCAGCTTACATCCTAGCCGAAGCTGGCTATGACGTATGGATGGGTAATGCCCGCGGCAACACGTACTCCAAGCGTCATGTCTCCATAAAACCTACATCTTCCTCCTTCTGGAAGTTCAGCTGGCACGAAATCGGGTACTACGACCTTCCTGCCATGATCGACTACGTTATAAAGAATACGGGGGTTCCAAAACTCCAGTACGTTGGGTTCTCGCAAGGGACGACAGCGTTTTGGGTCATGGCTTCGACGAGGCCGGAGTATAATGAGAAGATCAGCGCCATGCAAGCCTTGGCCCCGGTTGCATATGTTGGGAATATAAGGAGTCCGCTTATAAAGGCGATTGCTCCGTTGACTAATTCTCTTGAAGTAAGTATAAGGGAAATAAAATTTAATTTAAATTTAGCTTTAGTACAAACACATTTCAGAGTCGCTTTTGGGTGAAGGATAATAAGAAAAAAAAAACACTATAAACCCGATAATGCCAAATTTAAATTTCCCCTTTAGGTTGGGATTTCCAGATGACTGTCGCTTTCGTAAAACCTAGTGCCTAAACCAAATCTTGAGAAAGGGTTAGGAAAATAATCTTGAGGTCCGTTGGAGAATGAAATGGTTTTTTGAATAGGGTAAAACCAAATGGGGAAAGAATGACTGTTTGTTTTCCCCATTCAGAAAAATAAACATTTTGTATATAGGTATATTAACCGATGGATTGTAGTCGTGAGCGTCAGAATGAGCGTCATTGTTTTGTTCAGTATTTGAAATGCTTATAAAATCGTCATTTTTTGCCTAAAAAATCTGGAAAAAATATATGCTTAGGTAGCAAATAGGTAGTAAATCATGGTACATAGAAAGTTGCAAAATATAGGGTCTAACCACGAAATAATAAATGTGGGCAGTCATCCTGACGTCAGAATGACTGCCCACTTAATTAAATTTATTTCTTTTTTTTAAACTTAGGTAGCAAATATGTGAACATAGGTAGTTAAATAGTAGCAAATAGGTAGTAAATTATGATGGTACTCTAACACTGATCCGCTATTTTGGTCAGTCAGTTCATTCTGACGCTCACATTGTTGCTACGTCAAATTAAATAATCAAATAAAATCTTATTTGTTGTATCTTGTACTTAAGTTTTTATTTTTAAATATCCTTCATTGTATACTAATAGAGCTTACACCGATTCTGTACATGGAAGTAGTTATTGCAAAGAAACTCGAGTAGATTAGGGTAGAATAGGTATTGTAGTTAAGCTACCAACTTATAATTGTATTTCGCCTTACTGTAAACAATATAAGTACAAAATACACATTTGACATCGGTTTTGCCACTTTGAGTGTTGATTAGGTATTAATAGTGCACTCATGTTATCATTAGTGTAACTATGATTATATTTTAACGTGATTTTATTGTTTAAATGGTTATAAATGTTATGAGCAGATATCATAGGACTCGTGCATAAACCATGCGCGGTTTTTTCACTTTTTAAATAATTTATTTTGTGTTCATCCCGCTCGTTCGTAATATATATGGTGCGACCAAGCTAGAAAATTAAGTTACGCACAGATAGCTCACGCCGCCAACTCATGATAAGGATACAGGTACATACAGCCTGGCAAAAAAGAGTAGAAAAGTGGCAACATTGTAGTGTCGTCCCGTTTTCTCACGCATATTGATTTGAAACGGGACGACACTACGATGTTGCTACTTTTTAATTTCCACTCTTTTTTGCCAAGCTGTAGTAAGCTGCAGTGTATCAACAACTCAAGCAAGACATTAACTTAACTGCATGTATATTTTTCTCGACAGCTGATTATGAAGATAATTGGAGCCAACGAGTTTATGCCCAACGGGAAGATAAACGAGCTAGCCGGGCAGACCTTCTGCCTTGAAGAGTCCTTTACTCAAGTCATCTGCACCAACCTACTGTTTCTCATATGTGGATATAACGATGAACAACTCAATGCTGTAAGTGTTAACGAAATCATTTCAGGTACCATCCCATATCACTGAGACGCAAATGTAGTATAGAGGTATAGATTGAAGTAGGTAAATTTGTACTATATTGGGTAGATAGAGTATTATTAACGGTATATTAATAGTAAAATACTTTATAGGTACCTATTTGTGCCTCGAACATGCCTGACTTATTGTGATACTGAAAGAGCTTAGTGCGGAAAATTTTGAACAAGTCGCACGTCGTCAGCTGCTGGTACATATTGAGCATATTATCCAGCTATAGTTTACCCTAACAGATTAATTTATTTACAGACAATGCTGCCAATAGTATTAGGCCACACCCCCGCCGGCGCCGCCACGCGCCAACTCATACACTACGGCCAACTCTACAAGTCCAGCAAGTTCGCTCAATTCGACCATGGCCTACTATCCAACAAGCGCAAATATGGCACCTTCAAGCCACCCCCCTACGAGCTGTCCAACATAAGAACCCCCGTGTTCCTCCATTACGCGGACAACGACTGGCTGTCCACGCCCAACGACGTGGACAAGCTCCTTAGAGAAGTCAAATCCGCTGTCGGCAAATACAAGGTCCCCCTGCCAAAGTTTAACCACTTGGACTTTGTGTTTGCGATAGACGCTAAGAAACTTATCTATGACCGTGTTATGAAAATTATGGAGCAGTTTGTTTGAATAAAAAAATGTGATTCAATTATTGTACCTATTTATTCACAATACTAACGATACTGTAAGAACATGTTTCACTCTTTCACATCCTTGGAACAATCCTGAAAAAAAAATACCATGTAGTAATAGTAAAAGTTCTAAATACCTGAGTCGTGTGAGTAGCAGGTACTTTACTAACATACAGTACCTACATGGCATTATAACTGAAATGTCGCTTCTTACAGAGCACTGAATATTTATTCAGTTCAGTTGATCGAATAAGTGAATATCGTCGCTGTGCCTACAAAAGTCGCTAGTTGTTTTTTTTTGGATTTTAACGCCATTTTGAATTTTATGTCAATATCTATACGCTCCAAAAACAGCGGTGAGGCTATCTTTAATAGTTCCGGATTTGTGAATTTTAGCTATGTGATTTCCATACTTGACTGTTTTATACAACCATGATTGTTTTTATTATAATGGAGCCCGTTATGTGATTTAAGGCAGTATTTTTTATGAATTAAATAAGAACAAATCTGGTTAGATATGTACTGTTCCGCACATAGCGATATTTTTGTACTACATCGAGTTCGTAGACTATGCCTGAGGCAACGTCTTACAACACTTAGCGAAAATTTCCTATCACTATTATTATTGAAACATGATTGATTTTGTTTTATTGAAGGTCTTTCATAAAAATAACTACGTAACGAATATGATAAAGATGTGTAAATTTTCGTAATTAGTTATTTTAACCAAGTTACAAATAAGACACATAGAGACTTTGGACGACTGAAACAAAAATAGCTATGTGATAAATTATTGGTAATATTTATTTTTCTCATTAAAAAACGGAGATTTGTTTTATATAAAAAACATTAAAATATTTTAAACTGAACATATTTATCAAAATAAAATATTGGCCTACTTTGAGTGAACAAGAATCAAATTAAACAGTTTTTTGTGTCTCCTGTAAAGTTTTAACTTTTAACAATAAAACACATAGCGAAAGTACGCAAGTGTCTTTTATTTATAAAATGGCTAGTGACTAATGAGGATGAGGTTCGCATAGAAAACAGCAGCGTCAATAGCAATAGTACCTATACATGTTCGCAGTTTTTTTTTTAGTTTTTATGTTGGATTATGAAATAATGCAAGTGTTTAGGTCTGCTTACATTTTTTTGTCTTCTACTGACGAACAGTATAATACCTTTCGAGATATGATTTGGTAAAAGTTGCTTACCTTTACATTGATATGATGATATGATGCGTTTATAACCGACGGATTTATAGGATTTATAATGCATTTATTTTCGCTCGCAAGGGCCACTTCTCGTTTCATAATGGCTCCGAAAGTAGTTTGCACTAAAATATAGTAAACGAAAAAGATTCTTAGCTCCGTAAAAAGTTAATAAGTACAAATTTTCATAACTAAAAACGTAAATGTATTACATTTTTCCAATATGTGAACAGGATCTTCTTTTCTAGAACTTAAGTCAGTTTGGCTAGGACTGAAAAACGGTTGATGTGATTTGTGAAACACTTGTAAAAGAGACACTTGTTTACTATACTCCTGTAAAAAATACATTGTTAATGTATATATACATCACTTAAAAGTATAATATGTTATAGTTACTTAAAATGTGAATAACAAATTACCGTGGTTTTGCAGTTTTTCATAGTAATTATTATTTCAGAATCGACATTACCAACGAAGCCGGCTGTTTGTTCTTCTTCAAATGGTTTAGGAAGAAAGGCTAATACATCTCGTGCTGGTAGCTGCTGTGCTGTATTTGAATACGTATTAGGCTTCAAAGCGCTATCATTAAAAGCATTCTGCAACTCCATCTTCAACGAAATGTTCTCTTTTTTCAATCTTTCTATGTCCGCTTTTAGTTCATTTAGATTTTGTTGTAAATCATTTAAATTATTCTTACATATCCTATTGTCTCCTTCACTCAAGTCAGAAGTTTCGCAACTGACATCAGCTTTTTTCGTTTTGACTGTAATGCTTCTGCTTATTTTTTTTGGTTTGCGAGTCTGTTTGGGAATTATAACGTAACTTTCGGTTCTTATGAGAGGCTTTTCGGGTTTGTAATTGGTTTCAGTTGATTCATCTACGATGGACCTCGAAGCCACGAGATGAGATGCTATCATTACTTCCGATTTCATCAGAGTCACGTTGGACTCTTTTTCTTTCACATCTCCTTTCTCGGTCTGATCAACTAAAGGTAACATACTTTTAACAATCAAAGCCTCTTGAATGATACCAGATTCCCACATTGTAACCGTATTTAATACATTGTAAGAACGAACATTGGTGTCTTTCTCAGTTTTGGGGATACTTATTCGGAATACTTTTTCCAAAATTATTTTCCACAGCATTTTGATACCCTTCAAAGCATCAAGACATCGCTCATAGGGCCAATGACTTGTTTCAAAATCTTCCTATGATTGAATAAAATACATGTTATTATATTTTTAGGTCCGACAGAACAATTATAAATGTACCTATTTAATATTTAGACAAAACGAGCAACAACAACTTACATCATCAAAATATTTTTCAAATTGCGGATCATTTTTAAAACATTCCCGTATAGTCTGGCAAGATTTGCATATACTTTCCAATACAACTTTAGACTTGCAATTCGGATGGCATTTCGGTGTGAGCTAGAAAAAAAGTAAAGTACTCTCAACTCCAAAAAGAGATTTACATTTAATTTGAGATGCTACCAAATATTTTACACGAGTATAAATAAGTAGGAATTGGGTTATTCTACCGAGAAGTCATGAAAATGTGTATTTAAGACACGAGCTTTAAAGAAGGTTAAAGTTACAAATTCTTTATACGGTGGATTAAAGGGTGTACCTACTGCTATTTCGCCCAAATATGTTTCGCCTTATTTTACTTCCCAACCAACTTACGGTAGATGATTCACTTGGCATACCAACAACATTTACTAAATTATTATTTGCCAATTTTCATTTGGTGCATTCCACGAGAACGTCGGGTTCATGACACCGTTCTTTGCGTACATCTAAGAAAGTTACGAATGGGCCATTCCATATGAAATCATCAAATGAGGTGCGCTGCATGCTTTCCAATTTGTATGGAAAAAATCATGGATGATAATATAGAGGTATGCTTTACATAAAACCGTAGTTGTTTAATTTTTAAACAGCCTAACAGCCAGATAACATAGGTCTGAAGTTTAAAAATAAGCGATTTTTGAGGTCGATGAAAATTGCTTTAACTTTTTTTTTATATGTGAAACTGAATTTTATTATATGTTAATTTACTATTTAATATGTGTACTTCTACATGTATGTATTACAGTATGTATATTTTTATTACTTATTGTATGACAAACTTTTAAAACGTCATGTTATTTTGCTAATGTTCAGTGATGTTCAGTAGCTTTTATTGGATTGCTCGCTTGGTCTAGACAGGTATTTTTTTTAATTAACAAGCTCAAATAGTCTTTAAATGAAAACAATAACAATATTTTTGAATTTAGTTCTAACTTAAAAAAACAGTAAATTACAAAACCATTTTTGTAGAATTTGCTTTTTATGACGTTTAAAAAAACCATGTTTGGCAAAGTTTAAAGATCTGAAAAGTACACAGAAGAGAAGAACTTACTTTGCTCTTTGTAAATCATCTTTATTTATAATGTGTTTGTTATGTTTGTAAGTGCAATAAATATACAGTTTTATTCAAACGGTATTGGGCCCTCTGTCCTAATATTAAGGTTCAATTTAAGCTAAACTTATGCGCAATGGCTGCAAGTGATTACCTGTTTACGCCCGGTTCATAGATTCCTTGGTGGTCCAGTGGCTTGCGGGGTTGACTTACAAGTCAGAGGTTCTAGGATCGATCCCAGGCCGTGGCGAACTTTTTCTATTTTTATTTGTTTAATTTGTGTAGTTATAAATCGTTTAAAATAATACTTGCGGTCAGTTCGAGAAAGTGGACACTGGGATTTGAAATCGCATAGAGAGGTTGTGTGCAAGTGCGAGTCCTCCACTGCTCTGTGATTTAAGATGTGAAATGTAATTTACAGAAATTGTTTAAATTCTAATCTGGACATTCAGGCAGTGGGAGTGATATTTTCTTTATATTGTGAGTGCAGATTGTCTACACCAAAGGGGTGAGTTTTAGTCTTAAGGAATTTTGAAATTATTATCGTTATTTATTTGTATGATTCAGAAGAACGGGGAGTAAATATAACTATTTGTTTTAGCTTAGCGTCACGCCCTTTTGGTGTATGGTTAAAAGATCTTCTAAATTAATAGAAGACTGAGCTAGCTAAGGACTTGGCAGTGGGTAGGCAGCGACACCCAGTCGAACAGCAGACTGAACGCTCCTGGCGTCCAATTAGTTTAGTATTTTAGGATAACTAGGTCTAAGTTTATAATTGTTAAGGAATATATGTATTTACTTGCACATTTTCTATACCGGTTTTTGATTTATCCCCTTGTCAATCCGTAACAAAATAGCGCCCAACGTAAAAACAACTGGTTGGCAAGCGGGCAGTACGGGGCAAAGGTCGTTGCGGTAAATTGCAATTTTTGCTTTGTAATCTTTTTTGCGGTTGTTTTTTTTTATAATAGCGCTTAGTTGGTTAATGGATTTGTGTGTTAGATATTAGTTTACATGTATTAAAACTTGTATTTTTAAGATTATATAGCCAATTATAGGTTGTATAAAATTAGGTAGGTAAAATATACATTATTTTTATACTTTATTTTTTTCTAGTGATTATTGTTAATTTGTATTGCTTACGTCTTCCGTGTTTTTTTTTGTAAATATTTTTATAAACGGTGGGTTGTGGTACATACATATAGTTTAAATTTTTGGCCGTTACATTGGATAGTGAACGAATGTGTACTGCTTTCTTATCTGTATTTTTCTGAATTTAGTAATTTGATATGTAAGGGCTGGTTAGTTCTTAAGTATATATGTCTGTTTGTTTGGGATTACAGCAACTTGTGCCAATTTTTCCTTTTTAATATAATTTTATAATTTTCTGTTACTGGTCTGCTTAAATTAAAGGTAAATAATTAAAATGGATCCCAACTTTTTATTAAAGGACGAGCTAGAGTATGAGCTAGCTTGTAGGGGTATTATTTTAAAGGCAGCTACGGTGCCCATCATGAAAAAACTTTTAATCGAGTTAATGCAAGCCGGTGGATCAGGCCTAGAATGTAAAGCCCCTAAAACAAGTTCTGTCAAATATGAGCTAGAGGTATGTTCGGCAAAGATTCAAGTTTTGTCAAATTATATTGCCGAGCTTTCTGGCAAGCCAGATCGGTCTTTGTTCAAGCGGTTAATCTCCAGACTTTATCACGTACAAAGTAGGCTGTCATTAGTAAAATCGGAGGCCCAGGACGAGGTTACCCGTAAGGAAGGCTTATTACAGCAATGTGGGACTCTTGTAGATAAGTTGGAGGAACAAGATGACATTGTAGAAGGCGGGGACCTGACTGTGGACGACAAGGCAATCTTGCAAAATACTCTGGGGGAGTCAGGAAGGTTCATTAGGGATGGTAGGAGATAGAAATGTAAGTAAGGTTGTGGAGGAGCCCCAGCCAGTCTCAGTTGCATGTGACAGAAGTGTTTCCTTCTCTGCTGGCAGATGGGAGCAGGAAAGGGATAGTAGGTCCAGGTTGATGCGTTACTCTACGATTGACGAGGGAACCACCAAGCGTAAGTTGGTGCCGCTTCATCAATGGGGTCTCAAGTTTACGGGGGGCGATAAGATGAGTGTAAATGCCTTTTTGGAACGAGTTTCAGAATTGAAGGAGGCTAGGAATGCAACTGATGCGGATCTCTGGCGGTATGCAATTGATCTGTTTGAGGGGGACGCATTAATTTGGTATAAAGCCAACAAGGAATATGCGTATGATTGGGAAGAATTGGTTATTCTTTTGAGGCGGACCTTTCAAAAACCGTATTACCAAGAGGAACTGCTGGCGGAGATAAGGTCGAGGTCTCAAGGGGATTGTGAATCAGTAACGATATACATTTCCGTCATGCAAAACTTGTTCAACCGTCTTCCTAGCAAGATATCGGAGCAGGAAAAGATTTCTATTATTCAGAAAAACTTGTCGCCATATTACCAGCGGGCTGTATGTAGGGACAATTTTAGCTCGGTTCCAGAAATGATAAACGTGTTAAGGATAGTAGAAAGGACTAAGGTTAATTGTGAAAGTTATAAGCCACCTAAGACTTCAATAAATAGTTTAGAACCAGACTTGGCTTTTAAGGGCGCGTCAGAGTTGACAATAAAGGAAACCAAACAGGTGCCTGAGGTAGCTGAGGTCAAAGCGTCACCGGGTAGGGACCTGGGGCAGACTCAGACAGTGAGGCGCTGTTGGAACTGCCGTGAGAGTGGTCATGTGTTTAGAGACTGTACCATACCTAAACAACGGCTGTTTTGCTTCAGATGTGGGAAGTTTGGTAAAACTTCAAAGGAATGTCGGTGCAAGGGAAACGACGAAGGGGGAAATTCGAGTGCTGCCAACTGAGTTTCTCCCTAAGCAGAAATAGTGATGAATGGCAATCATGGTTGAGCACAGTCAATAAGTTTTTTGTTCGTAATGATGGTGAGTTATGTCCGTTATTAGTGAAGAAGGATAATGACAACAGGGATTATGTTGTTGTAGATATTTTAGGCTATAATTGCGTGGGGTTGCTAGATGGCGGAGCATGTCGTACAGTAGTAAACAGAAAATTTGCTATGATCCTTGCTAGGATTGGGTTAAAGGCCATTAAAAGAGAGCCGTTAGAAATGTCGGTGGCTGATGGAGTTACACATAAAATTACAGAGGTAATTGATGTGCCCATCAATTTTGATAGCCAGTTTAAGGTGATGCCAGTTATGGTAATGCCAGCTTTGAAACAAGATTTCATTTTAGGCAAGGATTTCTTTAGGCAATTTGGTATCGGGTTACGATTTAGAGGTGAAGAGTTGATTAAGAAGAGGGAAGTGGCAGCGTTAGAGATGGCAAACGCGCCGGTGATTATAGCTAGGGAGGATCTCACAGGAGATCAGCGTGCAAGTTTGGAAGAAGTTATACAGGAGCTGAAAGAATCAGTCGGGAATGGATTAGGGAGAACGGATATCTTGAGCCATTGTATAGACACTGGTGACAGTAAACCCATACATCAGAAGCAGTACAACTTTTCGCCAGTAGTAAAAGCTGCAACTGAAAAAGAGCTGGATGACATGCTGGCCAAAGATGTGGTGGAACCATCTTTCAGCTCGTGGTGTTCACCGGTTCTTGTTGTTAAAAACCTAATGGCGAAAACCGACTGTGTTTAGATAGCAGGCAGCTGAATAGGGTAACAAAGCGGGATACCTACCCTTTACCTAGAATCGCCAATATATTAGACAATCTTCGCAATGCTAAATTCCTGAGTACGATAGATTTGAAATCAGCTTTTTGGCAAATACCTCTGGAAAACAGCAGCAAAGAGAAAACAGCCTTTGCCGTGCCCGGCAGGGGGTTATTTCACTTTAAAGTAATGCCATTCGGACTAGTTAACGCCTCCCAAACTCAGCAACGTTTTATGGACATACTGTTTCAAGCGGAGGAAGGCAAGGTATGGACGTATTTGGACGATATTGTCATATGTTCGGCGAGTTTCGAAGAACATTTAAGCCTGTTACGGAAAGTCATGACAATTTTGAAGACAGCCAACTTAGCTATTAATGTGGACAAGTGCAGATTCGCTAGGCCTTGTTTGCGATACCTAGGTTATATCGTAGACAAAGACGGACTCAGGACGGATCCTGAGAAGGTGGAGGCCATATTAAATTTTGCTAGACCCAAGACGTTCACGGAATTAAAAAGATTCATAGGGTTGGCAAGTTGGTATAGGCGGTTTGTTAAAGATTTTTCGTTGGTAGCGGCACCTCTCCATGACTTAACTAAAGGAAAGAAGAAAAAGCTGGTCTGGACAGACGAGGCTGAAAAAGCTTGGGTAAGACTTAAAACTCTATTGACTTCGACACCTGTGATGACTTGTCCAGACTACACAAAACGTTTTTATATTCATTGTGACGCTTCTGGTACAGGAATTGGAGCGGTACTTTGTCAAAAAGTAAATGATGTCGACCAACCTGTTGCTTACTTGAGTCGGAAACTGAATGACAGGGAAGTTAAGTATTCGGCTTCCGAGAGAGAACTTTTAAGTGTCGTTTTCTCTATTGAAAAATTTAGGCCATACATTGATGGTACATGTTTTACGGTGGTAACAGACCACAGTGCGTTGTTATGGCTTCACAAAATGAAAGACCCACACGGTAGACTGGCACGATGGGCAATGAAATTGCAGCAATTTGATTTTGACATAGTCCACAAGCCAGGAAAATGCCACACAGTACCCGATGCTTTGTCAAGAGGCGTAGTATTGGATTCAGTTTGCGAGACAAATATTATCGAGATTCTAGATAGTCAAAAGGACACTTGGTATCGGAATAAGGTGGAACAAATTACGAATAACGATCATGACACAGACTGGGCAGTTTCAAACGGGATACTCTTCAAGAAGATATTGATGAAGCAATTTCCAAACAAGGAAGATGCATGGAAATTATATGTGCCGGAGGCCTTACGCGCAAAGGTTTTACAAGAGTGTCATGACAGTCCGACATCTGGTCACCTGGGAATTAGGAAGACGTGTTTTAGAGTCAAGCAGAAGTTCTACTGGCAAAATTTGTTAAACGATGTCAAGAACTACGTCAATAATTGTGAGTGCTGTGCTAGTAGGAAAGCATCACAAAATCTACGGTTAGGACATATGGGACATCACCGTAATGTGACTGGTCCTTGGCAGACAATAGCACTAGACTTCATGGGTCCATTCCCTAAAAGTAAAAAGTGCAACACGATGTTACTGGTCATTACATGCTGGTTTAGTAAGTTTACACTTTTGTTTCCACTTCGTTCAGGTAAGGCAGACAAAATGTGTGAAGCCATCGAAAAACAGTTTTTATTATACGGTGCGCCAAAAATAATTATTTGCGACAATGGGAAACAGTTTCAGTCTCATCAGTTTGCGGATCTAGCTAAGAGATACGGCTCGGAAATTAGTTACACTCCTAACTATCATCCGCAAAGTAACCCTAGTGAAAGAGTGAACAGAGTTATAGGAACAATGATTTCATCGTATGTTAAGACCAAAAATCACAACGAATGGGACGTTAATTTAGATGAACTAGGGCACGCTATCAGGACAGCTGTACATGAGGTGACACAATATACACCTTCGTATTTATTTTTGGGACGTGAGACCACGGTTTCCAACTTGGCTTTACTACCTTCAGCAAGACCAACTTCCATTCCGTCAGACGGTAACACTTTTGATACAGCACAATATGTTGAAACCCTTGATGAAAGGTTGACTAATTTTAATAAGGTGCAAGAGAGGTTGAAAAGGGCGCATTTTAAAAGTAGTCAACATTATAATGAAAAGGCTAGGCCAGGTACTTTTCAATTAGGTGACATAGCCTGGAGAAAAACCAAGTATTTGTCAAATGCTGGTAATAGATTTATGGCTAAATTAGCTCCGAAATTTGACAGGGCTGTCATAGTGGAAAAACTTTCGGATATCGTATTTAGGTTAAATAATGCGCAGGGTAAGAATATAGGAGTTTGGCACATTAAAGATCTGAAACCCTACTATGTAAAAAAATAAGGAAAATGTAGTTTCCTTATTTTTAATGAGGGACGGGGCATGTTATGTTTGTAAGTGCAATAAATATACAGTTTTATTCAAACGGTATTGGGCCCTCTGTCCTAATATTAAGGTTCAATTTAAGCTAAACTTATGCGCAATGGCTGCAAGTGATTACCTGTTTACGCCCGCTTCATAGATTCCTTGGTGGTCCAGTGGCTTGCGGGGTTGACTTACAAGTCAGAGGTTCTAGGATCGATCCCAGGCCGTGGCGAACTTTTTCTATTTTTATTTGTTTAATTTGTGTAGTTATAAATCGTTTAAAATAATACTTGCGGTCAGTTCGAGAAAGTGGACACTGGGATTTGAAATCGCATAGAGAGGTTGTGTGCAAGTGCGAGTCCTCCACTGCTCTGTGATTTAAGATGTGAAATGTAATTTACAGAAATTGTTTAAATTCTAATCTGGACATTCAGGCAGTGGGAGTGATATTTTCTTTATATTGTGAGTGCAGATTGTCTACACCAAAGGGGTGAGTTTTAGTCTTAAGGAATTTTGAAATTATTATCGTTATTTATTTGTATGATTCAGAAGAACGGGGAGTAAATATAACTATTTGTTTTAGCTTAGCGTCACGCCCTTTTGGTGTATGGTTAAAAGATCTTCTAAATTAATAGAAGACTGAGCTAGCTAAGGACTTGGCAGTGGGTAGGCAGCGATACCCAGTCGAACAGCAGACTGAACGCTCCTGGCGTCCAATTAGTTTAGTATTTTAGGATAACTAGGTCTAAGTTTATAATTGTTAAGGAATATATGTATTTACTTGCACATTTTCTATACCGGTTTTTGATTTATCCCCTTGTCAATCCGTAACATGTTATTGATTTTTGAAAGAGATATGATTTTTTGAAATCTACAAGTTAGCAAGAAGTTTCAAAGTAGTTATTTAAGTTAACATTTTTTTTATCACGGACAACATTTATAAACGTAACAACAAAATGATGATTGTTGATTCCCTCGTTTACTATGTACAGTGAACCAAAAAAGTGGTTCACCACTTTCTTGATGGTAAGCATGAAAATGCTAGTGGCACATCTTATAATACGTCTGAAATAGTGGTACTTATAGGTTTTATTACACATACCTACTGTCTTTAGATAAGAGTAATGATGTTGATTCAATAATACGATAACAATAAAAAATACCAGGTCGTATCATAATTTTGTGCCAGTTTTCAAACGGCACTTTACGAGCTGGAAGATATTCCTACTCCAAAAATGTTAATGTCGTAAAGGTAGTCAGGTAATAATACTTTACACACACACACGCACATATATACATTACATATTTGTGACAAGCTTTTTTGCTGACTTTTGCATGATATGAACATGAATTCGTAAATCGTGCATTAACACAAGGGTCATACACACTGACATACTTAATTACATAATTACGTACATCGCAGCTTAAATAAAGGTTCTTGTTGTCGTTAATGACTAATAAAATATAGTTATGAATAATTTAATGTGTTTTATTTAAAATAGTGAAGTCATAGAGCACCGGAAAATAGTCGTAAAAAGTTCCGAAAAATGGACATTAAAAAAAATCATAATTCTCACAGAAATCAAAAACACAAACCTAATGAAACAGATTCCTATAGAATAGAGTTGGTACTATCTTTTGTATAACTTTTTGGATTTTTTTATAATGCCAAACATGATGAAATTTGAAGTCAAAGTTGAGCAATTTCGTAAAATGGCCAACTTTACCATTCTTTTTTTCAGCTAGATGAAAAGTTTGTGATCAAAGCCTCAGTTATTTTATGAGAGCAATACTTGTACTATACAGTAAAAAA
>JALPQI010020809.1:0-16379 GCA_025490895.1 Thaumatotibia leucotreta | reverse complement strand
GGTAATTTTCATTAATTTACAAGAATTTGCATTCAGAAAGTAAGATTTGATGATAGGAAACCAATGATGGAACCCCAGATGATAGGATCTTGGAGAAATCGGTTGAAATTGGTTGTTTTAAAATTTTTAATTTGGTGATTATCAAGGATCGGTATCGGTTACGTTACGTTTTACTCGATACGCAAAGCAGGCCATCGCGCTCACTCAAATAGGTACCTAAATAGGTGCGAGCGCGATATAATGCTTTACGTATCGAGTAAATTTTAACGTATTCGATACTTGATAACTCATGGTACGGCCATATTTTAATGACAAACGACAATATTTCACAACATATACTTGTTAGTAGTGCGGATATTATGTACACAATGTATATTTTAAATGCAACTATTAACTTGTGTGATGAATAAATGATTATCTATCTATCTATATACCATAAGTAAACTATATTATACCTATATGATATGTAATAACTTGATACAGCAGTATGCTTAGCACATTATTGGTCGCCGCGAGATAGATTTTCCATCTTTTACTAACTATATGAATAAAAGAAGGATGGATAGTCTATCTCGCGGCAACATAGTGTCGCACTGATCCTGTGCTAGGCCTACAGGATGTTGTTTGTATGCTGGTTTATTATAAAAATGGTGACAAACGATTATTTCATACCTTGAAGTATTCCAACAGTGGACACGGTAAATAATAAAATAATATACCTACCTACTTACTTATGATTAGTGAAACTTGGTAAAATGTAAAACCAACGTTGTTTTAGTGTGAAAACCACATCTAATATTCTCGGCGAAAAGCGCAAAATTTATTTGTGTGAGGCGAGAGAGAATTAAAGGCGTGGTTACACCGGCGTTTTGGACAAACCTACACTAATTTGATTACATGTATGCGAGTAATTTCTTAAGTTGTAGGTAATGTTGAATTCCGAGCTTATGTTTGTGGTTTTTAAGGGAAAACATAAAAAAATGCATTTCTTCTTTAACCATTGGTCCTAGTACTTTTTGGTCCCCAACTCCTCCTGCGGGTGTCGTAAGAGTTGACTAAGGGCTTGAAGCGTAACTGACCATTATTTGACAAAATATTGATGATGCGCAGCAGCAGTGGACACATTACTGCGATCGCCAATCCGCTTGCCCAGCGTGGCGATTATGGGCATTTACCTCCTAATGCGTGCATAGTTAATAGGAGAGGCCTACGTCCAGCAATGGACTATCATAGGCTGATGATGTGATTTCTGGAATACCGCAGCCCGCTTGCCCAGGCGTGGCTATTATGGGCATTTACCTCCTAATACGTCCATACGCAATAGGCTAAGGATAAGCCGTGTCGAGAAGATCATGATGATTTCAGAATTTCTCGTCTCTAGAGAAATAAACTGTGAAATAAACTATGAAAAAAACTGCATAAAAAGACAAAAATAAATACCTTTCAATCTACAGCGCATTGTTGATGCAGCCACAAACTGTAACTAGGCGTCGCTTTGTGTGCTACGAACTGATGATATTAAAAAAAAACTTAAGTTAACCATAACATAATTCATTTTCAATTAGAAATGTATTACCGAACACCATACACTTGAAATATAAAAGAAACATGTTTAGTATTGCTGGCAATAAGCTGTTTGTTTGCCATGCATACATATCGAGTAAAACCTAACGTTACCTACCACGGTACCGCTACTGTAGCCGTATCATAAGTTGGCAAGTATTGGTTACGTAAAGCAGGCCTTCGCGCTCGCTCCAATAAATAAGTGCGAGCGCGATAGAAAGCTTTACGTATAACGTCATCATCATCATCAGCCTATGATAGTCCACTGATGGACGTAGGCCTCTCCTATTAACTATGCGTATAGACGCATTAGGAGGTAAATGCCCATAATCGCCACGCTGGGCAAGCGGATTGGCGATCGCAGTAAATGTGTCCACTATGATCACGCTGCGCGCTGCTGCCTGTCATCAATCTTTAATCAAATATGGTCAGTGACACTTCAATCCCTTATTCGACTCTTACGACACCCGCAGGAGGAGTTGGGGTGGTGACAAATGTATTATTTCTGCCGTCACCACACGGCCAACGGTGTAACGTAACCTATACCTACTTGAAAACTATTGGTACGGCTGGACCGTAAGTGAAGCCCTCGCCTTATTTTTTTGTATCGTGCGTGAATCGAGTCAGCCTAATGAGGCGCGTTACGAAACATTCATTCCTCGCATCGGAACCCGAGGTCGTTAGTCAGAATGTACCGCCAGCGTCAAAAGTTTCGCGATTCAAGTGCTTCATATAAACCATAAATATTAGGCCTCCCTTGGAAATAAAGTCGTTTATTAGTTGACTACGTCGCTACTTTTGCTGCCGACTGTAATAGAACTTGATGGAACTAGAACTTTATGTTTGTGGAAATAAGAGTTACAATAGGATTTTACGGAGAGAAAAATGTATGATCATGCTCTGAATGCCTATCTATATTAGGTTCTTGTAAATATAAAAATATGTTTGAAGGGGTAAAATATTTTTCTACGGTGATTTATTATGGGTAACTACTTACATCTTTTTAAGTAGGTTGATATAACTTTTAGCAGGTAACGGTAGCAGGCCTGCCGCCGTATAGAAAGTAGGTAAGTCACGGCGGCAGCTCATGGTTCGGGTACTGGACTCCTGTTATAATATCCGACGATCCGAGGAGATTTTGATTTTTAAAGCATTCGTTTTTGTCGTTTTGTCTACGGAACCCTGATAAACACTAATATATTCGTAAATTCGCATTGCAAAAGACTAACGAGTTCCAAAAAGCTCTTTCTTTTTGATTCAGAGATAAAAAGCATTATATGCCTGTTTGTTCACAAAGGCATAAAATAAAATATTTTAAAATAGGTAACAAAATAGACAATGAATAAAATGTGTTACCCAAAGTGCACCTACCTCTACTTCCATTTACTTGAAACGAATGTAGATCCTAAATTCTGCGCGATGCAATTACAATAGTTATTTATTATACAAGGGGGCAAAGTTGTTGTTTAACTGTCGTGCCAATATTGAGACCTGAGCTAGCGAAAGATTCCAAAATTGAGCCACGAGCGTAGCGAGTGGTTCAAAAACTGGAATCTTGAGCATTGCGAAGGTCTCAAGGCACGAGAGTTGAACAAACTTTGCCGCCAAGTGTAATACAACTTTTTTCCCCTCACTATCGCGAGGAAATATGATTACAAATCTCATCCAAATGTAAATTAACTTAAAGAAACCATTTAAAACTCAATGTCGAAACGTATCGTAGAATAGAGTTACGTAAATATAGCCAATGGCTTACAAAGTCACCCATGAGTACGACCAATTTAACATGTGAGCTCCGATTGCGCATGTTTACTACGGTCATACAGATCCACTTATACTAGGCAGTAGGGGGCTATAGGAATTAGAGCAATGTCAAATTACTTTATTCACAAGAGTATAAAAAGCGTTTTTACCCGCTCGTATTAAACGATAAACGAGCGCTTTACGAGCTAGTGAGGGGAAAATTTAATTTTGTACCTTATTGTAATGCAAGTTCAAAGCATATAAATTCAAATTAATTTTCTATGAGCGACCAGCAATACGCGCCTACATTTTTTAAAGGACCATGGGCAACTTAGTATGGATCTCGGACCCAGATCCAACTTAGATTAGAGTTAGGTCATTAAAACGGTCTGCAAATATAGGTAGGTACTTCATTTTGTTCCATACGCACCAAGATGTCCATTATAGAACCTAGATATACTAAATGTAACCTTCCCTCCAAAATGTTAAATACCCTAGTCACAGATTCTTCATTAGTTAAGTACTATGTATATTCTGTGAATGAGAATAATGAATATATCAGTTCTGCAATGGAATTCGACTTTATACCCATATAATTAAATGAAGTAGATTTAATAGCCTCTCATGTCTGGGTTCTGGGTCCAATTTGACGCATGGTCCTTTGCTTCCTATTTTAACGGCCAAAGATTGTTCGACAGAAACTTATACCATATAGGAACTTTGTCTGACTAACTTTCGAAACACAATGAAAAAGATCGTGATTTTTGTTTTGAATAAGCCCTTAACTAGGTATGTACATTTTATGCAATCGCCATTTCTACTTAATTACCGGTAGTTACAATCAAATTCCAATACATTATTAAATTTGTAATCTTGAGAATAGACGCATTTTGTGGCAAAATACGAACCATATCAAAGATAAATAATCCTAGACGAGTTTAAAACAGCTAGAGTCACCGAACAAATGTATAACCCGTGTAATATTTTCCTATGCAAATATATTACGTACTTAAACATGAGAGCAAGTTTCTGTTTGCTTAGCTATCTAGAATTCAATGAATTTTATTTATTTTTCTGAGTATAGTAGCAGAGGTAGGGAGGTCCTTAACATTTCATGTTCAGCAGTGATAGGTATACTTTATACGAACCGTATCAAAAATAAATAATCCTAGACGAGTGTGGGAGTTATCAATTGTAAATTGACAATAATGCACCCAAAAAAGTTTCAGAATATGCAATGGAAAGTTTCTTAGTCACCTACTAGGTACCTAACATAAAATTAAATGTAAAACGCAGCTACTGGTTCCAAATTAAATACTAATGAGAATACCGGATAAATTAGTCAATGAGACAACCCGGTTTATTTATAATATTAATTTTTAACCGAGTTTAATTTACGGTGTAAATCTTGAAACAATTACTTTTGATTTATTTATTTAATTCTATGGTAGATTTTTGATACGATCGGCTCCAATTTTGATGTTTGTAGCACACGTTCCGAAATCTATTGCATATTGTAAAATTTATTTAATCCACTATTATTTTGATTGCTGTAATATTTTGGCGCTGGTTAAGATAAGTGTAGGCTACAATAGAAGTGCTACAATTTCGTCCCAATCACACCTAACGTCAACTAAACTAGTAGTTACAGTCAATAGCTATCGAAAGCTACTCAATACATCTTCAGAACTTGGTAACTCGCTGAAGCAAGTTCCTCCGTTGCTCTCAAGCCCTATTAATTTCACGGGCCCAGGTAAGTGTTTGTGTTGTACGTGTAATAAGTGGGACACTGTATGTCGTCGGGGACGGAACACTATTAAAAGTTGGTCCAACTACGTTGACGCAAGTTTTGGTTTCGAAACAGTGGAAAGCTTTAGGTAGGAATATATTGTCATTGGATCTATTCTATTCGGTTGTCAGTGCATCAGAAATATTAGACGATCGTCATCATGGATTTAAATTTATGTATGAGTCTCACGTTAGTTACAATTAAAAAACATCAGAAATATTGCATGAAGTTTGAGATTGCAGAAACAAAGTAGGTAAATAAATACAATACAATGCATAGGTGCTGAAGTTCATCAATGACGTAATCTATTTCTGAGTTTATTGTGTATTCGTAGTTTTGGTGATCAGCACTATTTTATTTACACCCTGTATTAATAAGTACGCACCGAATCTACCTATGCATTTTCTTCTCAATAAAAATATTTTTCCTAACACTCACATCAATGAATTAATCACGAAACTTAATGAAAAGTATCTAACTTTATAAGATTATTAGTTCTCAAATTACTACAGTGTTGATTATTTAACAGTTCCCCTTGTTTACTTGCCGCGTAATTTAATTTCGGATGAGAACCTTGGAACCGCAATCAAAGTAAAACCACTAACTGAAGTTAATTAATTTCGAAGTAAGACTATAATCAGACAAGGGCGTATTCAGACTTGAAATTCTCAAAACATTTCGTTTTGGCCGCGATAATCCACCAGTATAGTAAAACATTATTAAATATGTGAACATTATCAGCCGATAGATGTCCACTGGCTGGATATGTCCAGCATGGGTCTTCCCCAGAGCGTGTCATAAGGATCCATTGATCACAGCCCATATCTAATAGATACCAGCCTTCTTCATACTCCTCCTCTTCACGACCTCATACTAGGTCATCGGTCTATCTTGTGAGGGGCCTTCCCACGCTGGATCAGCCGGTGCATACTGCATAGTATATTTGCCCCACAGACCATAAGTTCTTCAGGCAATGAGTATGTCCAGCCCAATGCCACTTCAGTTTGAAGTTTTACAGCAATAGCGGTCCAGAATATAAGCCAAAATAATGATACATAAGTTGTTGCGGTGCGCGAGTTTATTGTTTTATAAATTTGAGCTTACAGTCACACAGGATTAGTATTGAAATACCAATTCTTATGGGTGCCTTTTAAGGATTTCAAAATAGAAAACATACACATGTCATACATACACATACATATACATGTACATGTCGGAAAATCCCGAAACCTAATAGATTTTGAGTTAAGACCTCTTTTAGATTTATAATCAGTCAGCACAGAAACTGTCTAGGTACTTACTTGAAAAAAAATGAAATGAAGACGGGAAAGTATCGGATAAGGGAACGTATTTTGTTCAGTTTGCTTACATCACATCTTTGCTAAGGTACGTGTATCTAACTTCCTACCTATACCTATTCTCCTGTAGACTTGAAGTAATTAAAACTTGCTAAGAGCCCACGATGCCCGCAGTAAACCATTTACGCGCGGGAGCGGCTATTTTGATAGTCTTCGAGTTTCGCTCTAAGTTAGTAGGTAGACGGCGACTAGATAAAAAGAACTCGAAGAATAAATGAAGTATGCAAATGTACAGACTGCCACAAGCTACATGAGACATTTTATTGCAAAAGGTGGTATGTTATACCTACTTCACAGGCTAAGTCTGAACAGTTCACCAATTTGGTAGATTTTTTCTCATGGCTACCTTTTCCCACAGCCAGACGTAAACGTTAATAAGCAGATGAATTAAATTCATTATAGGTAATCTGGCAAACAAACTAAAAAAAAAACTTTCAAAGAGCATGTATATCGGGCCATGCTCACTTGCTCAGTGTAGGGGGTTGGTCAAAAACGGCTGGGCAGATTATGTTCAATTTTTTTTCATTTAAAGTTATCTATAAGCCCATTACCTCATTTTTTTCATATTTTCCGATCTACGGATCAAAAGTTAGAGACATGTCCGATGTTTTTTAAAACATACGGAAGTGACTGTAAATTCAAATCATCAAAAAGTTTTGTGATCTGTTATTCAAGCCAGTAACTAAAATACAATTCAATCTATTTTGAAACTGCACAAACTGAATAATTACACATTTATTCTTACGACGCGTAGACATTGATGTAAATAACTGTGGATAAATTTGTATTGTTATCTGTAATGTTTAGATATTTTGAAGATTCCTTCACTGAATTTCTTGTTCGTAAACCAACATCGGCGCCAGTTATTGTTCCTGTTATCGGTGGGAGAAAATTGAATCTGCCCGCGAACCATTGCGATTGCATGCGGTCGGGATCCAGGCTAAAAACAAACATTCCATTTTCCAATTCCGTACCCGTATCAAGAGTTTTCAGTGACAATAGACATCTCAGCTTGTGTGGTAGGGCCTAGTTAAGGTTCTAGTTGTAGGTACTCTCTTGATTTTAAAGGCTTGGTATTGGCGATGGCCGTGCCAATATTCCTTGTCGATCAGTCGAAGAGGGATCATCGCAGGGATCCTAGCCGTCGAGTAGTTAGATATATCTATGTAGAAAAATATTTTGCGTTGCTCACAGTTGGCATGTAAATTATCTGAAGCTCCGGTGTTAATAGACCGTAGTCTACCCCAGTTAGCCAATATCTACCGCAACTACATGTAGCTATCATCAGACGGTCATTATGTGTGTATGCCATCTATCTTCTACACGAATAGTAGGGAGCACAGAAAAACTCACTAGGTATTTATTAGTGTGAAATGTCAATGTTAAGATGGCGATGAAACCGCCCACTTGCAAGGGGCAAGCTTGAACTGTCGTAGGGGCAGTATTATGTTATTATCCTCTCTCGATCTATTATATTTTATACCAGCACAAGCGAGATAGATAAACTCATAGTACGGGTACTATTTTAGATTTGCACTACATTCGAAAGCGGTTGTTCGCTTTGGGAAACAAGTGAGGGCTCAGTGATCATTGAGCACAGACAGCGGCTTAAGGACAGTATCCTTATAATAAGTTGCATTTTAATTCGGTGCTCGCTGGACTGAATACAAAACTTCGTAGAAGCCTACCTACGATTTCAAATGACGATTGTATGATGTGTTTTAAGTAGAAAACAAAATCGCAATCAAATTAAAATTCACAAAATATTTCTGTGTTCTAAATTTCATTTGTAGGTTTTGTGTCAAATTCCTGGTGAGCGTCAGAATGACTGACCAAAATAGCGGATCAGTGTTAGAGTACCATCATAATTTACTACCTATTTGCTACTATTTACTACCTATGTTCACATATTTGCTACCTAAGTTTTAAAAAACAAATAAATTTAATTAAGTGGGCAGTCATTCTGACGTCAGGATGACTGCCCACATTTATTATTTCGTGGTTAGACCCTATATACGTATTTTGCAACTTTCTATGTACTATGATTTACTACCTATTTGGTACCTAAGCATATATTTTTTCCAGATTTTTTAGGCAAAAAATGTCGATTTTTATAAGCATTTCAAATTCTGAACCAGTTAATTAAAATGATTTCTTTTTTTTAATTTAGGTAGCAAATATGTGAACATAGGTAGTAAATAGTTGCAAATAGGTAGTAAATTATGATGGTACTCTAACAATTTTTTGTTTGTTCCGAATTTGAAATGCTATTTCTTTTTTAAAATTTAGGTAGCAAATAATTATGTGAACATAGGTAGTAAATAGTAGCAAATAGGTAGTAAATTATGATGGTACTCTAACAATTTTTTTTTGTTTCGAATTTGAAATGCTTATAAAATCGTCATTTTTTGCTTAAAAAATCTGGAAAAAATATATGCTTAGGTAGCAAATATGTAGTAAATCCTAGTACATAGAAAGTTGCAAAATATAGGGTCTAACCACGAAATAATAAATGTAGGCAGTCATCCTGACGTCAGAATGACTGCCCACTTAATTAAATTTATTTCTTTTTTAAAACTTAGGTAGCAAATATGTGGACATAGGTAGTAAATAGTAGCAAATAGGTAGTAAATTATGATGATCTGGTACTCTAACAATTTTTTTTTCAGAATTTGAAATCCTTATAAAATCGAAATTTTTTGCCTAAAAAAATCTGGAAAAATATATGCTTAGGTAGCAAATAGGTAGTAAATCATAGTACATAGAAAGTTGCAAAATATAGGGTCTAACCACGAAATAATAAATGTGGGCAGTCATCCTGACGTCAGAATGACTGCCCACTTAATTAAAATCATTTGTTTTTTAAAACTTAGGTAGCAAATATGTGAACGTAGGTAGTAAATAGTAGCAAATAGGTAGTAAATTATGATGGTACTCTAACACTGATCCGCTATTTTGGTCAGTCATTCTGACGCTCACAAATTCCTGTGACATACGGACAGACAGACTAACACAGCCAAACTATAAAAAGGGTTAAATATTTAAGGATCTTAAGCCTTAGGAAAACGTGTCTGTTAGTACCGAAGGCGGTAAGTCCTCGCTCTTGGTCAGTTTTTTTATTTTTTGTGAGAAAACGTAACATTGCCTATACACAGTTGGTTGAGCATTCCTGCACTCAAAGCGCATTGTAATAGGGGTCACGATTGTTCAGCTCGCAGTGTTAGTACTATACCTACGCGGGGCGAATGTAAAGGGACTGAAATAAAGAAACTTGATCAAGTTAATTAGTAAGAACGTTTGTGGAGCACTAATTGGGTATTTTTTGTGCCCGTGGTCTTTGCGAGGACTAAAAAGTTAAAGTAGATGGGCTCATTAGGGTATACTTTGTTGCTTCATAGTTAATGGCATAGTTGGTCCTCATTTTGTTTATTTTTTCGTGGCAATCAATTCGTGGCAGTCAATTTTCCGATTCGCCAAAAGCTTACGTCAGGGATCAAATACAGCTTAGAACTTAATCTAAGAGTATGCTATGTGAATTGTACTCTGTAGGAAGGAATACAGGTAGGTACCTATGTTATATGCGTTGGCTAGACTTCACATCTTATTTAAATACGATCCTTTTCGGTGTCACAAGAATACCCGTATGAGCTAACTAAGACAACAAGCACGTGCATGTATTGCAAATACTTGTACGTGTACATTGAATGTTGTCCTCAATTTGAGCATTTTTTCTCGCGCCATATTTCGCTAGAAGCTGTACGAGCACGTCCTTTGAGGATTCGCATCCTTAAATTTCCGATGAAAACAAAGAATCCGTGAATATAGTTCGCGGGAGCGGCGAATGGAAATTTACATCCTAATTTCCCATGTGGTTTTATATATCCGAGTCTCTATTTGTCAGCGATATCAAAAATCGAACTTACGGAATTTATGGAAGGTGAATGTGGCGATGAAAATCAAACTTATTTAAAATGTAGGCCTAGAGAGAACGTAAAACTGAAAGGCTTTGCTGGGTTTTCCAGGGCTTTTGCTGTGCATATGGAATATGGCATCCATACAACTTAGCTTTTATAACGTTTGAAATCTTCTTTATTTTTGACGTGAAATACCTAATTGATATAAACTATAAAACACATGTAGCTGTGTAGTAGGTATGTCAACGTTATATTATAATTTTTTATATATTTTTACCTTTGCCTTATTTGAAAACTTACTCGAACTTAATGAAAGTATTTTATGTGTCTCAGTTCTGCTCGTCTTAACGTGAATAAGAGATTGGAAAGTCAAATAGTAAATGAAGTTTTTAGTTTAGTTTAAGTCAACTTTATACTGACTTTGCAGCACCTGTCCTCAGAAGCTGAAATGTTAAGTTATAAATATGTAAATTTTCGAAAACTTTGTTTCAAATTCAAGGTGATCCCTTTTGCCGAATTTTAATCAACTGCCTAACTTTTTTCTTGTTTTCAAAATGCCAAAGTTTTAAATTAGAGATGCGAAGTAAAACTTGTTCGCACTCAATTATCGGCAAAATGTATTTGACCTTTTAAAAGATTTTGTATTTTTTCATACAACTTCCAGTCTAAGAATTGGACGATGAGTCAAGAAGTCTTCGTTAAACTCATTGAACCTACCAGTCTATACGATAGTTGATCGCTTCTCTAGGATTAAACCAGAAACAAATTATTTCCAAAATGATCCAGAGCTACATATAGGGGATCGAAGAAATATTTATGCTCTTGAGAAATGTAGTGCTGAAGACGCCTTTCTGCGATAATACTGATAAGTTGGACTTAAAATAAATGAAGACGCTGATTCTTGTGTTCTTGCAAGACGGGGAGTAACACCAATGCGCCAATAGGGCAACATTTTGGACCAATTTTACACGGTTATTCATAGGTGAGTCTGTAATAATAATTTGTACTTCCAACCTGGAGCTCTGCTGTTGCGACTCCATTCTGGCCGACTAGTCAAGGCAAGCAACAGAGATGAGAGCAAAAAAGCTATAAATGAGAAAGCGTACGCTGGTAGTCTGTATTATCACCTCATTTAGTGTGCATGTAGTGTATTTTATTAACTGTATCAATAAAGATAACTAACAATTTTCTCTTGCTAGCACTTGCTTCATGTAAATGATAACGGGCAGCGCGTCTGCAGCGGATGCAATTACGTGCGCCGGACAAATGGCCGTCAAAGTGGAGGAACACGGCAATTTGCGACCGGCGAGGTATCCTACGACATAGTTCACTGACATGTTGTGACTCTTATTGCAATGTGATAGGGTCTACTAATTGTCAGTTAAGAGTTGCTGTAAGAGCATTGCTGTCATCGACGCTAGGGCATCTGAAATCTGAAAGATTAGAATTGGTGTGACCAATTGTAATCTTTCAGCTTTCAGATGACCTTGACGATCTTGTAGTAGATAGTGACTACTTAATAAAACATACATACCAACATAGGTTCCTAAAGCGCCGAAAAATGAATATGCTTTTAAAAACGATGTAGGTACTTGCGTGATTTTATTTGCTGGTAGGTAGTTCAAAGATGAGTTGTGTAGTAGTAAATTCTCCTGTAAAGCATAGGACTATTCCTATGCATACAAAATGCATTCTGCGATAGACCCTTGAATGTATGTAAGTAATATAAGTAAATTCATACTATATTACACTTTATAGCGTGCGTGTAAAAAATCGTCATACACTTACTCATTCTACACATGTTCAGTAAGTATATTCCTACTTCTGAAAAAAGGATTCTAGAAGTCCTGGATTTAACAGTGTTAATATTTCATGCATCTTCAATCTCGCCGAGATATATATTCCAGCAACCAAGCGTTTCAATCAACCTTAATGTCCAATCGCTTAAGCGGGCTAGAGCTGTATTTTCCAAATTGAAAATTTAAAAAACATGATCGCAAAGAGAATTCACAAGCAAAGCCGAGAGCGAAGGCTATCGGCAACAAGCTACGTGTGCCAATATTGGCCGTTTCTCTGGGATCACACTTGATACACATTGTACTGACGCTTTGACAGTATTTTCAGAATACAAAATAGAAGAATATAGTAGAATAATGACTTATTCGTAGACTTCGTAAAACTTATCTAAACATAGAACACAGACTATACTAAAAAACAAAAAAAAAACAAGACCACGAAATAGTCTCTCTCACGCCGTACGAGCAGCATACTACATGGGCTCGCAAGGGCAACACTCACTGGATTTCGTAGGTTTTTACAATAGCATTCCTAAAACCCACGGTGGAACACCCCAGGGGGCTACCATGACCAATTAAAAACGATTCAGTTTGTCAGATTTGGACAGTTAATCTATGGAACTGACACCTGACACCAATCGCATTAGATCATGGAAATATGGTAGCCCCCAAGTTTAGTACATGCGAGTTGGACGCTTCCTTCCATTTACTTCTTTATTCCCCTGGGTTACCAAAAAGGGTTACATAAATTGGCACCCACAGAGCTGTCGTTCGTTAACTACGAATGCCTGTCGATGTGAATTATATGCGTTATAATGTAGTTACTAAATCAGACAATAGTGTAGTTAGCTACACTTTCAGGCCATGTGTCCCAAAGCCTAGAGTTACATAAATTCAATTCGGGCACCTCAGAGTGGCGCAAATTGGCGCGACCATCGCTGGCGCTCTTTGACGGCGGCGTGACGCCACCGAATGCATCGTGGTTTCCGGATTTGATGGGAGATCCTATTAATTCTAAAAGGATTATCTAGTATAGTTGGTTCTGATAGGATATATATATAGGTTTCTCATTTTGAATAGACCGTAATAGTATGTAGACTTATAATAATAAATTATTTCATAGGAGAAAAGAACACGTGTTACGATACAAAAGAATACTGGCTGGGTATTGACTGTTTTGCTTAGTGTACTGCAGTTGGTGCTCTGTTCCGGTGTGTGCGTTCAAATAGTAGCAGACTAGCAATAGCAGTAAGGGTTAATATGAATGTCGACATATTGCTGCTAGGTGGGCAGTGTTCATTATTTTTATGCGACGTGGCCAGCTATCGAAACGAGAGTAGGGTAAATGGCTAGTAACTGGCCACTCCTCAGTAACTGGACTCCTTACATAAAAATGAACTCTATGCGCTTATAGTTATAATTCATTTTAACCCTTAGGTGCATAGAGTATGAAAAACGATACGACCAAAATGTCACATGTCAGAATATGTAATCAATTGAGACTGTCATACTGAGCAAGAGAGTTCGAATTGGCATCGATTGTTTACATAAGTCATTTTAGAAATAAAATATGTGATACCATATTCACCTAAGGGTTAAATTAAAACGATGTGTCAAGTCAATGTCACTCTCCCTCTTCCAAAACGAATTCTAATTATAAGTACAGAGATTTTTATATAAGGTGGCCAGTTACTGGAGGATGGCCAGTTACTAGCAATTTACCCTAATTGGCAACTTAGTCTATGTAATCTAATCTATTAGGTATGGAGTGAAAAATACCGTGAACTTTTAAAGCGGTTTAATCAGCGGTAGCATACACGACCCGCAAGGTTTCCGTGAACTCCTGGCCGTCGCGCCACCCGGTCACCAACACTAGCGGGTCACCCACCCGCACGAACGCTCGCTCCATCATCCACTTGCTCGCGTAAGCCACCCGCTGGTTCACGTCCACCAGCCAATCGGGGTCAGGTTGGTCTGCAATGGTTTTTTCTTGAAGGTTAACAGTTCGTGTAACGTATACACCGTGTTTTTTTTAAATTCCGTTAAATTTAACAGGCTGCTTGGTACGTTAATTGGAGCTACCTGGTATATAGTTTTTAGACGAACTCGAAAAAAAAAATTTTTTTTTAGTTTTCATACATAATAAATGAAATGATAAGTGTGAGAGAACCTTAAGAATAACACAAAAGCTAATTTCAGGTGACTGACGGCACATGTCAAAATAAGTAGCATTAGGTTTAGGATGTAATAATAATAAAGGTTGCAATACACTTGTTAGGTCATTAAACTTATTTTTTTAATAACTCAATAACAGTTAGAGTTGAGATACTAGTTTCTTAGAGAAATTGATTATTTTTGACCTAAATATAAATAAGCTTCCCTTTAATTTAATGGAAATCAATAAAAACACGGTGTATAGTTCTATCATTTGATTACAATGTAAAGGCGTGCTGCGAACTACGATCACCATGTTGCCTCCTTGGGTGCTTAGACAAGTTGCCAATCGCTAACGCCGCCTAATCGTCAATCGTAAACGAAAGCCAGCTAACTGTCTAAGGTGCATTCATCCTTACTTGTCTTATCATGTAAACAAACACTTTTTGAAAACATTATCACACTTTTCTCTGCAATTACACATTAATCATCACGTCAAATGTTGTTGCATACTTAATTAAACTCGCAAAGTATTATAATCACTCAAAAAAGCACTGAAAAATATCATTTCTGTAAAGATTTTCGTCAATAAATGCTGTTACGGTCGGATAACTTTAAAAACATCTGACATTGATGTGACATTGCGATGTCTAGATTGTCTATGTACCATAATGTTGGCATGTCAATGAGGGTTTTCGATAATTTTTCTGCCACCAGGCGGCGCTTCGTACGCCCCTGGTCTCGACAGCTGTCAGATTCATACTATTCATAGGCACCTGGGCCTAAAATATTGAAATTCTATTTTATTTGAAAGAGAATTGATTTTGTAATGGATTACGACTAATACATGGTCGTCGAACTGAAGATTGATCTCTAAAACAGGCGCTCAAAGTCACTGGTATTCAAAATAATTACTATAACTTTGTTAATTTCATGAGAATTGACTTGGAACTATTTTATTTATTTAGTTTAGGTAACAATATGACTAAAGTAATGGTTTTCAGAATAAATAAACCTATAAATATGTTGAAAATTAAATGCGCGTATTTATTTTGACAGTTCGTTATAAGGTCGGCTCAGTGCTGCCATCTCACCTCCCCATAGCGGCAGAAAAAGTATCAAAAACCCTCATTATATCGATATTAATACTTAAAGTACAACTCGAGGAAAATGCAATTAAAATAAATTGCAGTAATTTACCAAAATTTATTAGGGTTTCGTAGCAAAAATGGCAACAACAGAACCCATACTTATAGTTTCGCTATGTCCGTCTTTCCGCAGCATACTTAGCTCAGTGGCCGTTAAT
Organism: Thaumatotibia leucotreta; assembly: GCA_025490895.1. Taxonomy (NCBI): domain Eukaryota; kingdom Metazoa; phylum Arthropoda; class Insecta; order Lepidoptera; family Tortricidae; genus Thaumatotibia; species Thaumatotibia leucotreta. Next base: position 756 of record JALPQI010020809.1, on the reverse strand, counting down.
ACTATAAATCTGAAATTTGGTACAGGTATTGATCATACCAACAAAGTGATACAATAAAAAGTAAAAAAAAAAATTTTTTTTCGGGTACCTCCAATTGGTGATGTGGGGTGATTTTTTTATTTGCTGTTATCGTATAGTGTGGGGTATCATTGAATAGGTATCTTAAAAAGAAAAAGGGGCTTTTAAGAAAGTTTTTTTCTAAAGTCAATATTTTCGGAGATAATCGCTCCAGATGAAAAAAAAATTGTCCTCCCCTCTAACTTTTGATCCAAAGGTCCAAAAAAATCATGAATAGTGGGCTGGCATAAAACTATTTCGAACATAATCGGCCCAGCCGTTTTTGAATAACTACGAAACCCTACACTGAGCATGGCCCGACATGCTCTTGGCCGGTTTTTGTAATTGATTTCAATATTTATTTTATTCAAAGACTGGCAGTGCTGAGTTGTCTATTGAATATTGAATAAAATCTTCACGTCAAACGTTATTCGTTTCGCTACTTCGCTTCACGTTGTTCGTTACGGGTGCACTTCATGTGATTTTTCGCCTTCGTTGGAGCGACAGAGAAAAATCCTCGAAATTTAACCATAGTTTTTGATATAATCTTATACGAACTAATTCTCTTCCTAACAGACGATGTAAAATCGATAATCCTCTATTTACGTACCTAAGCAGTGAAATTATCGCTGACATTTCATTATATCGACATTTCTAATCACTAGTGATTGTCTTTTGATCATCGTTGACGTTTTGTTT
>JALPQI010020808.1:0-12013 GCA_025490895.1 Thaumatotibia leucotreta | reverse complement strand
CCCATGAGTTGGCAAGGGCATTTCTCCGAACGTTTCAATCGCTGTGTCTTATTATTATTAGACAGGGGCCGGAACCGTTATTTTCTCCATGCAAAAGAACGGTTCTTTTTTCGTTCATTTTCGTTCTTCGGTATATGAATTCTAAGTTAATAGAGTAATTTAAAAATATGATATTGAAAATTACATAAAATATTGAGTACCTATAGTACATAAACTATTGGGCTATTTCGAGGTTTTTGTAAAATTTGTCCGTATTGACCGGAACCGGTCGGTGGTCCCTGGATGCGACACACCTAAATGAATGAGTCATGAAGTCACTGACTGACTGATGAAGAATGACTGTCAAAAATACTACTACTAATAAAAATTAAAAATGTAAATTCAGTTGAATTAAATATTAGTTCGGAAAACCATATTATCTGTGTTTTGGCAGGCTGGGTATTTTTATTTGGGCATTTTTTCGAGCGTTTCAAGCGCTGTGTCTTCGGTGGCAGCCTTATCACACGAATCCCGTGAGGGATGCAAGAACTTTTGGATATATTGGTAGACGTAGTTGACAACTACCAAGATATCCAAAAAATTTATGAGATACGGAAATCGGGGTAATAATGCTGCCAACGAAGTCACGGCGTTAATAAGTGCGAGCGCGATAAAATGCTTTACGTATCGAGTAAAACCTCACATAATCGATACTTGCCAACTCATAGTGCGGCTACTGTGGTTTGTTTGCAATGATTCTTCGAACTTGCAAATATGATACATGTACGTATCAAAAGCTTTACTGAATCACGCGAGTAAGAATAGAATAAATCACATGAGGGCTATTAATATATTAATGTTAGCTAACACCAAATATAACGTCTGTAAAACTGCCCAACTTTAGTCCAAAAGATCCCAACTACGGTCCAAAATTATATGTATTACTGACGCAGTTCTTAGACAAAATCTTCTCTGAATTCATTATTAAAAAACTAAGACAAAACTAAAATGAATATACATAACCAATCCATCATTTTATTATTATTTTATTGAATTATTTGACACAATTTTCATTAAAAAAAATACAACATCGTCCCACAAAACTGTTACAACAGTTTGACTGTGGGAGCGGCAGTCTCTTAATTAATTGTTTTGACTGGGATATAATCGAACTGATTGTACTTAATAATAACTACCACTAAAGAAGCATTACTTAGCAATCAAGTAACGCTTCTTTAGCAGTCTCCTGAATTTATTATAATTTATTTAATGTCTGATGGCTTCAGGCAAGCTGTTTAGTAAATATGGAATACGCTTTTTCAGCGTTCTATCCCCATAATAATTGCTTATCCTTGGGACATTGTATAAATATTAGGAAATAAATGCCCACAGTCGCCAAGCTGGGCAAATGTATGTTCACTATCATGACGCTGGCTGCACATCATTAACATACATCGTTATCGCGGGAGCAAATACTAGAAGAAATAAAAAACCATGGTCATGGTAATACACTGTATAGCCGATTGCTCAGTACTTACTTGCTCAGGGTGGCAGTGCCTTAACGGTCTTAATTATTTCAGATCCAAACCATCAGCGGGGTAGTGCTGGTCAGTTGGCGCCAACGGGTGCTAGAGCGCCAAATCGAGTATGGCGCCCGTCTTGGTCACGTGGTACTCAGCTTGGCGCGTATGGAGCTCAACAACTTCTATAGAAGCGTTATGCCCGTTGCGGAGTACTTCGATCAAAGCGGGATGCTTATAGCGGTGAGTGGGATAGAACTTAATACTTAACTTAATACTTAGTAAGGATACTTGAAAACGATTACTAGTAATGCGTATTATTACCCATTTTCGCAAAAGCCCGGGTTATGGTAACACACTGTATAGCGGTGAGTGTTATATAGAAGTATACCAGATTTAAACCATATTGACTAGAAGAAAATTGAAGTGTCCACAGAAAAAAACATATCCAATACTTAAAAAAATCAGGGCGAATTCACACCTCATTCTGTTAAAAGTAAGGTGGTTTTTCTTTCTGTAATTTGAATTGACTAGACATGTTCTTTCCGTGGACCCTTCAATTGATAGCCCTCTTTAGCGTGTCTTTTACCGCCAAATTGAATATGACGGAGTACTTTTATCAGAGCGGGATGCTCATACACAGTATTATTTTAAGTGAGACGGTTTGGAGAATTTGAAAACTACGAGTATAGAAGACATAGGGAAACTGTCTAAGGAAACATTAGATTTTTTTCTTCGAAGACAATTATGGTGTAGTCAAAATTTTGGTCAAGTGTGAGTTGTCCCTAAAAAATTTTAATATTCATGTTTTTTTTTAATCAGATCGACAGCATTTCATGCGTATATCATTTTATTCTATACCACTAATTGGAGTTCGAGGCCAACGAAACTACGACAGATGCGTTATTGTCAAATTTGTCAAAGTCTCTTATGTCATTGAACGTAACGGTGACCAGATCAGTACCTATCAGAAATTATGCGACGCTTTAAGAAATGTTGACTTTCCCGAGGAATTACAGGAATGTTGCGGTAGCCACTGTAATGACAACACACATAGGGCTATCATAGACCAGCTGTATTTTAATGTGATAAATATATTGTGTCGGGCTGCGAGCTGTTCTCATGGTGTCGTGAAACATAATAGGAGACGTAAGAAGCCTATTATAGGCTGGAATAGACATGTGGCCGAGGCTCACGCGAGTGCCAGGTTACAGTTCGCGGTGTGGGTATCCCATGGTAAACCTAGTAGCGGTGCAGTATATAATAGCATGATTGAAGCGCGAAAGGTTTTCAAGGGCAGATTAAAGTGGTGTCAAAATCACGAAGATCAAATAAAAATGGACATTATAGCGTTGCTCCATGCTAAGTCTGACTTTGGAAACTTTTGGAAATGCACCAATAAGCTAAACGCTAAGCCTGGTACTCCCGTGAGTGTCGATGGGGTTTCCGACCCAAAACAGATAGCTGAAAATTTTCAGGGTCATTTTAAAGTTAAGTCGCCAGTAGGGCCGCCTTGCAGGTTGCTCGATACGGAGAAAACCAGTAAGACAGCAACCTTGATTCTCGCCAAGGACGTCAAGCTGGCGATAGGTAAGATGACAAAGGGAAAATCACCCGGTCACGATGGCCTCTCTATCGAGCACCTGCGCTATGCCGGCAATCATCTGCCACGTGTACTTGCCATGCTATTTAACATCTGCTTGGATCACTCTTACCTGCCCCAGGATATGATAAAGACTTTGGTGGTGCCCATTGTGAAGTGCAAGACGGGAGATGCGTCGGATAAGTCTAACTATAGGCCCATTTCTCTGGCTACGATTGTAGCAAAGATATTTGACAGTGTGCTTAACTCATTTTTAAAGAGGCATATTAAGCTCCATGACGCTCAGTTTGGTTTCGTGCCTGGTTTGTCTACGGAAGCTGCCATTCTTAGTTTGAAGCACACTGTCAGGTATTACACTGACAGGGATACGCCAATATATGCGTGCTTTATGGACCTCTCGAAAGCCTTCGACACCGTATCTTATGACATCCTTTGGCGTAAACTGGAAGGGGTTGGGTTATCGCCAGAGTTGATATCAATTTTTAAATACTGGTACCTAAATCAGGAAAACTGTGTGAAGTGGGCAGGAGAGGTGTCATCGCCGAGTAGACTTGACTGCGGGGTGAGGCAGGGCGGGTTAAGCTCGCCTTTACTCTTCAGTCTATACATTAATGCACTGATTGTGGAGCTCAGCGGCATGCATGTGGGCTGCTCTGTTGACGGTATCCGTGTCAATAACCTCAGTTATGCAGATGACATGGTGCTGCTGGCCCCCACAGTCAGTGCATTGCGTCAGATGATCGCCGTGTGTGAAGCGTATGCGACATCTCATGGCCTGACATACAATGTTACAAAAACCAAATACATGGTTTTCAAGGCGGGAAGTAAATGTCCATTCTTCATTCCACCTATAGTTCTAAATGGTGTTTCTCTCACTAGGGTGAAGGAGTTTAGATATTTAGGGCATTTAATGACCGAAGACCAGAAAGATGATGGAGATATGGAGAGGGAGCGCAGAGCATTGTCGGTTCGAGCGAACATGCTGGCCCGCAGATTTAGTCGCTGTACAGATGAAGTGAAAATTACACTTTTCAAGGCTTTCTGTACATCACTGTACACGTCTAGTCTGTGGGTCAAATATACTCAATGGGCTTACAATGCTCTGCGAATCCAATACAATAACGCTTTTAGGGTGCTGTTGAAACTTCCGCGTTATTGCAGCGCATCGTCTATGTTCGCCGACGACGCGCGCACGGATAGTTTTGACGCCGTCTGGCGTAAAAAAACGGCCTCGCTGCTCCGCCGGCTGCGCGGGAGTAGCAACAGCATCTTAAGCATGGTAGCAGATAAGCCAGATTGTCCTCTCATGTGGAGAATGTCTCAGAGGACTAAATCACTTTTATGTATTTATTATTAAATCCCTAACATAAGTTTTTAATTAGATTAGATATAAGCAAGTACTAACAAATATTTGTGGACCATTATGTTGTCTTTGAAATAAATAAATCATTCATTCATTCATACATTGTCAAATAAAGTTTTCAGGTTTCGACAACCTTTTTGTTATTTAATTAATTTATATAAAATAATTCTTAATAAAACCATTATATACCTCTGTTACAATTATAACGCCTATTTGTTTAATATGCCTGTCACAACTAGGATTTTCTTAAAAACACGTAAATATCTAAAAACTTTTCTTTTCTCTTAACTAACATTGATTTGACAAAACACCACACTGCTCGTAAACACGCTGTTTGTCCTTCAATTTCAGATCGCAAAACTGTGTTTAAATCTCTAGAGGTTAAAGTAATTTTGTTTTAATCTTCTGGATAGATTAAAGCAATAACTTATACGGCCTGAGAGTGCAATAAGCTTTTTGACGTATGAACTAGACAGTACGTTCGAAAACTCAATAGTTTCAAACAGATTCATACACATGAACCTTTCATAATATTATATTCAATATGCTAAAATCCAAATTAAATACCGCAAATACCGCGAAATGTGAACATAAAACACGCTACAATGTATTATTCTGCAATTTTCTAAACGTATGCAGAAATAGGGTTTTAATTTATGTGTAGTTAAATTGCTGTACCAAATGTTATTAACACCTGAGGTGATACCAGCGCAATACCAACTTAGTTACTAATAATTGCGGATAATTAAGTTTTTATTAAAATATCTTATATTTACGTGAAAATAAGTAAATAATATTGTTTATATAAATTAAAGAATTAAAATTACCAATAAATAAGATATCTCAACGTCTGTTTTTAGAAAATAAGGATTTACTATTGTAAGAACATTTCATTGTTGTGGCAATATTTTCGTAGATTCTTTGGCCTCGAACTCCAGTTACTAGATTATGAACAGCAGAAGTTAGTCAACTTTAGGAAAGTAATTTGCCGTTTTGAAGTGCCAAATCGAGTATCGACTCAATTTCTAATTTGAATCAGTACTGCTCTCTGAAACGAACTCCAAATCGAATATAATCAATTAGATCGTCAGTATCAATGGCAGTGTAATTCAGACTGGGATGGTTATACAGCTGACTAAAAAGAACGAAAATAGAAAATATAATGATTGAAGTTGTTTGCGATAACCCCTTTTTAGAGCGAATGAAAATGCTTCGAATTTCTCGATACTGCACAACACTGCCTCCGCTACACCGTAACCCTCTACGCCGTAGCTACCGTAGCCCTATTTGTAGCGAAGTGTGTTCACAGTGTGCGTGCTACGCGGGGATGAGATGATGTCACACGTATTAGTAGCAATTAATTTTTCACAAACTTGCTACTGAATGTTCATGTTACTTACTTTAAATGAAACCGGGAAATCCTATGTATCCGGTGTCATGTGCTAAGATGATATGTAAAGAGATTTCATGTATTTATTTCACACCTAGGACTGCAAACAAACTGTCTTTTGTTTTGTAACGTCAAATTGTGACACTAGGTCTTGACATTCAGCCACAGAAAAAAAAATACCTTAGAACTAATGTCAATATCACCAGGTAAAAAGGTTATCTCAAACAGATAAAAAAAAAATCGACGTGAAAATTAAATAAATTTAAAAATGTTTTTTAATGTTATACGATACTGTACTAATGATAATATTTACAAACTAAATAGCATGGTTTCGCGAAACCAGTTCGCTTTATTTAATGTTAAGTTTGAGAAAGTTCCAGGCCGCATATCCCTATCTGATATACAGGGTGTTTGGGATAACGATGTAGGAATTTCTGGAGGTGGTAAAGGAGACTAATTGGAAGAGTTTGAACCCTATTTACCTTAGTCCAATATGTGACAGTTTTTTTTTAATCACGTTTTTCAAAATGTTTAGTTTTATACCAAAAATTTACTTAAAAAGTTAAATTAAAAACAAAATATGCAATAAATAGCATTGATTTTTTTATAATTAACATAACAATTAGTTGATTAATAAATAAAAAAAATTGAACTCCCACTTGCCACACACAACATTTTTTTAAATAATTTTTCTAGTTCATCATTACTGATTTCTAACAGTGAATTAAACTTTATCGGCCTGTGAAAAAAAAAGTAGTCGGGATATGAGTCTTCCTATTCATGTAAAAACATGCTTGATTTTCTAGGTTTTGATTACAAAAAAAAGCACAACAAAATAGCAATTAGTTTAAAAGTTATTGTCGATCAATTGTTGAACGCCGTCACCAAACAAAATAAGTTTCTTGTAGTTAGTAGGCAAGTGTGAGTTCAATTTTTTTTATTTAAAAAAAACTGTCACATATTGGACTAAGGTAAATAGGGTTCAAACTCTTCCAATTAGTCTCCTTTACCACATCCAGAAATTCCTACATTGTTATCCCAAGCACCCTGTATTTTTGGCCTGTAACCCTTCGTTTCCCATCCTCTATAGTAATGTACTATAATCTATAATACATCGTCGGTTGACAAGCAAAACTCACTAAGTAGGTAACAAAAACCTACTTGATATAAAGCTCTTATCACTTATTGACATACGAGGTTGCTAAGCGTAGTGACTGTTTTTATAGCGGGTTTTGGTAGTCAACCGACGACATGTGGGCGGACGCTTGATTGTACCCGATATAATTTTAAAAAGTTGTGTTAATTGTTTTAAATAATAAATATTTAATACCAGCATATTTTCCTTTATGATTATAACGATAAGTTGGAGTAAATGTTAGACTGTCTACCACGTGCCTCCGGAGAGTTCTTGAATTCTTCGGACATATAGCCAGGAAAACAGGAGACAATCTGGAAAAGCTCATGATCACTGGGTCGTTGCAAGGAAAGAGGGGAAGAGGTCGCAGTCCAATGCGATGGTCCGATCAGGTTGGCAAATCACTTTCCGCCCAGATCCATGATGCTCTGGAAGTCGCAAAAGATCGGAAGGCCTGGAAAACAACAATAAAAAACCATGTGATCCACGGAGGAGGTCACGACCCTCAGCACTGAGGAAAGCGAAGCAAAAAGAATAACGATAAGTAAATCCACAAGGCTAACATCATTACATCAGTACCTAACGGATCATTTTGTGTGTTTGTGATATTAATGAATTAGATTTGCATTCTAAAGGTGCATTCAGACCAAACGAGCATTCGCTATCCCCCACTCTACGAAATCAACGAATCACGTTTTGTGTAACGATCGAATTTCGTACAGTAGGGGGTTAGAATAGCGAATGCTCGCTTGGTCTGAATACACCTTAAGACCAAGGGCCCGTTTCTCGAAAGCTCGTAACTTGTAATACAAGTGGAAGTCTCTTTTTGACACTATTAATTACATTAGGACTTCCGCTTGTATTACGTAAGTTCTTACGTAAGTTATAGGGACGCAGCTATACTAAAGAATGAGATAATGATATTCACCTCTCATTCCTTAGTACGTATATCTCCGTAGAACTTACAGATGTACGGCTGGCCTTATATTAATGAAATTATGAAATAGTTTGAACGTACCCATAGGGCCAGACATACGGAGACTTAACTTTGATTTAAGTAGGTATCAACACACAAAAGAAATGTTAAGGTCTTGTGAATCTGCCCTAATATGAATAAATAATTATTCTTTAACTAAAATAATAGTATGTTACGAAGTGTAATATTACCATGCATAAATCTACCCAGTATGGTCCGAAATAAAAAAAAGATTTTTAAATAAATTTAAAATTCTAAATGAATTTGGTCAAAGAAAATTCTACTCTTAGGGTAATAAAATAGAGATGATTTATTGATCGATCACTTACAAATTGAAACGCTGATATAACTATTTATTCAAATTGTAGATATTATTCTTATATATAACGGATATTACTCTTATATACTTAGAGCTCCAAAAAATTTAGAACTAAATAATAATAAAATATCAATACTAAGGATAAATGAAAAGGGTAAGTCAAGTACATTATTTTTCATTTTTATTTTTTTATTTATGTTATCTAACTACTAGGTACTTTTTGGTTTACAATACTTTTTCGTTCATTCGGTATTTACAATACTTTTTCGTGTTTATATTAATTTTAATTTATTTTATAAAATTTTTTGGCATACATTTTTGTGTTTTTAATACTGTTAAACTATAATTGTAGTTATTTTAGTTAAGTATGTACCTACCTATTGTAATGACTATAATTTTAATCACAATCAATTATGGACTTATTATTGTTATAAATGTTATAATAATTATAAATCTTATAATACATATGGATTTGTACAAAATTAATATGAGTAATCTTTACAATGAGATAGTTTATCAAATATCATTGACTAGTTTTATCATACTCTGTCTCAATATAGAATAGCTAACAGTGTAGATACGAAGATAACCAAAAGACGTATTTCGCTGAAGTCAGCACCGGCCCATTAGCTCAGTTGGTTAGAGCGTCGTGCTAATAACGCGAAGGTCGCGGGTTCGATCCCCTCATGGGCCACTCTTTTTTGTGTGCGTTTTTTTTGTATTTGAATATAATCTCCACAATTTCAATTGTAAAATTAAAATTAGCTTAATTTTAGCACTTCTGTTGCAACATAATGGACACGATTTCAATGTTTAGTACTAGCAAATCATTACGGGTAAATAGGGTTAGGGTACAAAGAAAAAAAACACTATATTGCATTATTGGTAAGTGATACGTTCCCAATGACGGTAACAGATGTATAGGTAATAATCACCAAATTAAAAATTAAATAAACCGACTTCAACCGGTTTCTCCAAGATTCCCGATTTGTTTCCATCATTGGTTTCCTCAAATCCTACTTTCTGAATGCAAATTCTTGTAAATGAATGAAAATTACCAAAAGCGCCATACATGTACCTATAACAATTGAAGAGATCCCTCGATTTCTCCAAGATCCCATCATCAGACCGCAACTTGGTGCCAATGGGACCATCTCGGGGTAATACACGTTCGATCACAAAAAGAAATTTTAAAATCGGTTCACTATTCTCGGAGATATCGGGTAACATACATACAACAAAAAAAAAAAAAATGTAGTCGAATTGAGAACCTCCTCCTTTTTTGAAGTCGGTTAAAAAACTTAAGTAAATCATCAGTTGTATGTAGTGATCTATTCAAATATACATTAAGAGTCCGGTATATATCTACGAAATCAACCAATCACGTTTTGTGTAACGATCGAATTTCGTAGAGTGGGGCGTTAGAATAGCGAATGTTCGTTTGGTCTGAATGCACCTTTAGACAATACATGTTTAAAATGCGAACATAAACAAAGCAAATCCCTATATATGGATAGATTACAACATGAGGCTTTTCTTAACTTTTTCGTCTATACCTATTGAAGTTGTTATTCTATTTAAAATTATTATATTCAAGTGTAATCATCAACTAAGTAGGTACATGTGTAGAAAAAAAACTTAGGTAATTAAAAAAATGTAAATTGTCTTATTTTTGCCAATCTCTTAATTCGGGTTTTAAAGTAATCGCACGGTCGTTACTAGTACGTGTAACTATGTTTATTGTTTACCTGATTTACATAATACAAATCAGTGAAGCCGAGTAAGCCTTTACCTTCGTTGTGAACCTTCACCCGTGAACCCATTATCAGATAAATGTTGACCGGAGTCCGGAAGCGAAGTTAAGGTCTCCGTTTTAGCTTGTTTTTTCATATGTTTGGGTCTTTGAAAGCTATTTTCCATTAAAAACGAAATAAATACTCAATATTGTAAGTAATTGATTTTTAGATATTATGTAGCCATTAAAAATCAAAAAACGTTCAATGTGACCCTAATTACAAGCAAAATTATCAATTTTTATATTATACTCTGTAGCAGTATCTTTTTATTAAAAACTACGAGTAGAAAATAAGTTTTAGCAAATATACATAATATAACAAGGAAATACAGCGATTTACATTGTTTTTGATTCATTAAGTACCTAGTTTGAATTTTTAAATGCATTTTTCAATAAAAAGATACTACAAGATTGTTTACCTTCTTTTGAATACCTAACCAAACAGAGTATAGACGTAGAATCGTGCCGATGCATCATCAGTATGTTTTGTGACAGAGAGAAAGATAACAGGTACCTACTGCCAAATTACTTTTCAGTTGGTTACATATTAATGTGATATATGCTCAGATTAATAGGACAGGTAATATGTACACACATTTGATTGGTAAATCTGTTCAGATGCATATGTACCTTTCGATGCTCATTTATTTTTCAAGCCTTGGATTTGGTCATATATTTATGAATTCGACTGAACAAGACAAGCCAGTTTGTCTGTTCTATGCGAGTCATGCGAGGTGCAACATTTCCACAGCAAGAGCCAATTTTAGCTGAATGCCTAAATCTACTATAGGTACTACTTAATTCTTTAAGCTTGACGTCACTCTTACAATAGGTTTCTTTCATGAAAGCACTGACGTATTGAAACGTTGTGTTAAAGGAAATAGTTACGTTCAAATGGATATTTTTGCCTTTATTCTTGTAGGTAACGTAAAATGCGTTGCTTGTTTCAATGTATATATTGAAACAAGCAACGCAAGCAAGTACATATATATATACACATATATATATGTGTTTAAAGCATATCAGACCACAGGCTCCTTATATTTTATAGATACCTATACATACAGTGTGTTGCCATGATCTGGGTTTTTACGAAAATGCCTTACGTATGGCATTAAGTCCGCCTGTTGTATCTGTATTTTTTACTGTGCAATAAAGTTTAAATAAATAAATAAAAAATGGGTAATAATACGCATTACTTGCAAATCGTTTTCTGGACCGGCAATCCAGAGGAAGCGCGTTCGAATCCCGTGACAACCAGACTCTTTCGCAGTTTTTTTTTTCTATGGTAAGCACAACTGTTACGACATTGTGGGATTATTCGTTTTCAAGTATTACGACTTCACAAATATTTAACTGTACAATTAATTTTACTTCCTTCGAACGATCAATGTCAACAAGTGTCTTGCTTAGTTGTCAAACACTGCGCGTGGCTGTGAACAAGTGCTAATTAACAATTAATTTTGAAGTACATTGCTTCTCATTGAACTTTTCATAGAAAAATAATTACCTATGTTTAAATAAATTTATTTAGCTATTGAGGACATCAACAGCAATTACAAAATACTTAATCTATGAACATAAACAGTAAACAAAGCCAATTAAAGATATCCACAACTTGACAGTTAAAGTACCTACCTATAATTGCGTACATGCAAACCATATTAATCAAATAATGCTCGCGATTTGGCTAAAAATCTGCATCTCAATCCTCGATTTCAATAAAAGCCTGCTTGATGTACACACACTGTATAACTTGATTAATCAAATCACAATCGACTCATCAAATTCCAATATGTATGTTTTGGATGGATAACCGCACAAATTAACGGCGATGACACGTCAAAACCTAAAAAACATCCGTCAGGAAAGTGACCACTAATGTAACTTCCGCTTTCTTCATGAGTTGTAATATTGGTAAAATATTTTGGTT
>JALPQI010020807.1:0-16404 GCA_025490895.1 Thaumatotibia leucotreta | reverse complement strand
AATTCGAATTTATTAAAAAAACTATGTATAAAATGAAAAAAAGGCTTTCACTTAGGTATTCCTTAGACGACCCATTTTCCAACTCATATAATTATCATCATCATATCAGCCGAAAGACGTCCACTGCTGAACATAGGCCTCCACCAAAGATTGCCACATCCTGCGCCACCCGCGTCCAGCGGACTCCTACGACCTAGGATTCTCTCTGCGTGATCGGATTAAAAATGAGACCATCCGCAGCAGAACCAAAGTAACCGAAATAGCTCTCCGAATCGCTAAACTGAAGTGGCAGTGGGCGGGGCACATTGCGCGTAGAACCGATGGCCGTTGGGGCGGAAAGGTTCTTGAGCGGCGGCCACGTACCGGAAGGCGTAGCGTGGGTAGGCCCCCCACAAGATGGACCGATGACATATAATTATATAAGTTACATATCGCTTTAATATCATTTTGATTATAAAAAAGTGAATAAATATACCTCTTCAGTTAAAAATCTTGAAAGCGCTCCTAGAAAACTAAGAACAGAATTAAAAAGTACTCCATTTATGCCTTTAGAATTTGAATTATCTTCCGTTATATGTTAAAATGTTTTGGCCAATGTGTTGTCTATATGTAATGTATTATTTGTATTAATATTCGCTGTTTGTTTCCCATAACGGTAAATAAAAAAAATATATAAATTAAAAAATGCTAGCAGGATTATTTTTAGTTCCTCCAATATACTATCGCAAACATAAGCAATTTCGTAAAATAACTACACCGGAGCCTTAAGTATACTTGTCTAGAGTTTTTACTCACTTGAAGCGCAGAGATAATCATACCGTTTCAGTCTTATCCTAATGATATTGACTCAAATAAAGTCATACATAATACAGCGGCTTGTTCCTACTGTTACCGACTGTACTACTGGGGCCCGGTTCTCAAAAGCTTGTAACTTGTAATACAAGTGAAAGTCTCTTCTCTATTTTTCGGATTTTCGCTTGTATTACAACTGTTATGACAAACTATAAAGCCTTCGCTAATTACTTGAGCTATTAGATCTAATATCAAAAATATACGCTGTACATATACAGGATGGATACCCAACAAACTAGAAAGGTGTATTCCTGAACACATTTTGAGGCTATTATGTTATATGAACTTTTCTGGATTCAGCTTAGTTTAAGAGATAATGACATGTTTTTCAAAAAACTATTTTTATTATAAATCGCTGAAAAATGCCTGCACGATTGAATTTCTTACACTAATAGTTTTCATTTCGACATACTCACTGATTAAAGTTAGAGAAAATGTGAAAAAAGCTTGAGAAAAATGTTCAACTAAAAAATATTAAAAAAGCTGAAAAAAAATCTTTCCCCACAATTTATTAAAAAAATCACAAAAAAGGATTTTTTTTGTTCGTTCATTATGTCACATTTTTTTTACTTCTTTTGTCATTAAAATGCATTGGTAAAGTCTGTCGGTGTGAGTATATAACCCTGTATAGTGTATATTCTTTAGTCGAGATACTGCGATGTACGAGTTGTAGGACACATTTTGACGCGAGATGGGAAGCGTTCAAAAGGTTACCCGCTTTCATTAAAACAACTTCGCCCATTCCCTTCGGAAACTGCAATTTATAAATGCAAGCGACATTTTGAATAAAAGAAAATGTCCTTGTTAGAGAACTGGCCAGACAAACGGGTGTTTCGACCCGGCGGTCGGCGACCCGATAACGTTCCGTTTCATTATTGTTACGATTTGAAATTGGATCTAAGTTTTCACGGGAACGAGAACAGAAAACGAACGCAGGAACGATTTTTAGGGTGGCAACAGTTTTGGACACGTTTAGCTGACCGGCAATAATGGGGAAACCTTATATCTATCAACATTATTTATTTTCAATAGCCATAATTAATACATTGAGTGAGAAAATATACAATACAAAAGCTACCAAACATAATTTATACATTCAAATTAATTATTGATACCCACTAGCCGTGTGGTGACGGCAGTAAGAATACACTTGTCACCACCCCAACTCCTCCTGTGGGTGTAAGAGTCGACTAAGGGATTGAAGTGTCACTGACCATTATTTGATAAAAGATTGATGATGGGCAGCAGCGTCATCATAGTGGACATATAACTGCGATCGCCAACCCGCTTGCCCGGCGTGGCGGTTATGGGCATTTACCTCCTAATGCGTTTATATGCATAGATAATAGGAGAGGCCTACGTTCAGCAGTGGACTATCATAGGCTGATGATGATGAACAGTTTTGGACACGTTTAGCTGACCGGCAATAATGGCGAAACCTTATATCATAATACATTGGGTGAGAAAATATTAAAGATAAGTGTTTAGCCCACATACAAGGTACCTAACACAATTTATACATTCAAAATAATAATTAAAATAAAAATTATGACATAGGGTTTAAATTTTAATATTTGGCTTGTTCAGCGAAGTGAGAAGTAGTTAATCCATGATAATAATCACTCACTTCAATTGTTCCGTATTTAAAATTGCGGTTTTCGGATTAAATATTAAACTACCGAAATCGGTAGTGGATCCACATTTTGCGTGCTTCATAAGTATTATCCTCCTGCGGGTGTCGGAAGAGTCGACTAAGGGATTTAAGTGTCACTTACCATTATTTAATAAAAGATTGTTGATGGGCAGCAGCGTCAACATAGTGGACACATTACTGCGATCGCCCATCCGCTTGCCCAGCGTGGCGATTATGGGCATTTACCTCCTAATGCGCCTACTTGTATACGCATAGTTAATAGGAGAGGCCTAAGTCCAGCAGTGGACTATCATAGGCTGATGATGATGATGATGATGTTAAGTATTATCGACAAGGGATAAGCGGCCCTACCGCGAACTTTGAAATCCGCAAATTTCGAGGATTTCGCTCTCTCACTCTAATGACGTCTTCATTTGAATGACAGAGAAAATCCTAAAAATTTACGACTTTTGATTTTCGCAGTAGTAGGCCTGTACCGCGGAGAAAATAAAATATGAACATAGTAAATGTTAAGATATTTGTACCCACGGCAAATAGACAAAAAGTGATTTATATAAAGTCAAGTCAATTGAATACTTTTGTCACTGACATTTTTAGGGCATAAGTTCAGTGATAATAAAATTAGATTTTAAAGTTGTGTTTACCAAATTTATTGTACACTTTGCCACTATGTTGTTAAGATAATTATGTTAAGTCCTACATTATGTGTATCTACTACATTGTGTAAATTTACTGACTCTGGTTACTGTTTTACCTATTTTTCTAGTTATTTTTATTTTTCACTTTTTAGCTCAGTTGTCCTGAAATCAGCGTCGTGTTATCTGACACGACCACGACACATGCTGAGAGGCATTCTTTTTGGTGTTCAAATCCTTACTGTTTATACTTATATTTATTGTGCTGTATTGTATGGCACCAAATAAACCATTCTTATTCTTATTCTTATAATGTGTATTACAATTTATGATAACATAACGCTGACAGACGGATCGACTCAGAAGGGTCGACACTTTGAAGGTGAGGAGCACTAAATTAAACACAACTATATAGCTCTACAAATAGAGCGACACGTGTAATAATAAAATATAGAGCGTATTTTTCTGATAAATGTGCGACTAAGAAATACAACCAAGATGTAGAAATATTAATTATTGTCATAGCTATCTTTCGTTGTTTTAATTTCTGTGAAATAAATAAAGCAAAGAACATATATTTACATATAGGTACATTTTTCTTCCTCGATGTTATCATACCGGTATCGGTATTAAATCAATGAGATAGAAAAATAGGTGTCCCATGTAATATAAAACTAAATACAGGGTATGTATAAGAAAAATAACTAGTCAATTTGATATTATACAACGAAAAATTTCGTACGTAGTACGTCTGCTAATATTTTTTTACTACAGATGGCGCCTTTTTAGGCTCTAGTGCGAGAAGTGGCTCATTTTACGTCAGGTCCAAAACTTCGGAGGGCCATCTGTACTAAAAAACATCGTACAAGACACGTGCGAAAAGGAAATTCGTGACTCGTGTCGATTTAAAACATCGTCACTCGTTTCGGATTACCTGTTTTTCGCACTTGTGTCGTAATGTACTATTTTAAGCCGGCCGGATTGAACAATGAAAATAAAATGTATGAAAGTTCTTTTTTTTCTGATAATACCAGATCAGTAAGTATTCTTGTTATTTTTTTCTATTTTTAAAACCGCTTAATTTTTTATTTATTTATTAGTCCCTAAAAACATAAAACGGTTATAATACTAAATTGCATGTTGCATTAATTAATAATAACAAATATAATACAATAATATTTCTTAACTAAAAAAGGTCGTCAGACTAATTAGTCATATCCGATCAATTTGTTAATTAACATTTCCATTTCCCGTAACAAACCGAAAAACCTTTGATCTCATAATTTATCTAACGAATAACGAACCAATACCGAATTAACGAACGGCTCTCAAAAATCCTTACACAACAAAACCACTCCAATTAAGGGAAAAACTTACCAACATAGCAAAAATCCGTGTTGAAAAGCTTCACAAATTCTCCACTCAAACCATTTATTTCACTGTCACAGATTTAAACCACGTACTATTTTCGTAATACCGAAGTTCGCGGGCGACGGGCCGCAAGACGCATACACTCGCTCCGACCGCCGGGAGTCAACTGACGTTCGAATTGGGAACCTCCCGCAATTCCAGCTGTTTTGAATTTCGAAGGATTTGATTGAGTTTGATTTACGACAGGTGACGGCTGCTTAGCGGTTGTTGTTTGGAATTAGAATTAGTAAAATGTTTATCGGCTTTCTTTTTATTATTTTGAAAGCTTTTGTGTTAAAACTTAGGCGTCGTTTATTCCTGGGCCGATTGCAAAAAAATGTACAATAGTTACGATCGCATCAATTAGTGTTGCAAAAGTAAGTGATACAAACTGTATGGTATACTCTGTCCAACAACCTTTGGCAGTACCTAGAAAAAGGCGGCAAATTTTTAAAAGTATAATACTGTGTCATTATTTTACATGAAACAAATTTTTCGAGAACTCGAGAATTCCCGAGAAATCATGGTTGTGAAAACTCGAGTCACAAGAACAAAAAAAAAACGAAAAATCAGAAACCATAGTAAGTACACGGTTCGTGCGAAAACATAAATATTATGTCGCCGAGATTTTCCGTCCTTTACTGGCTAAGTTAATAAAAGAGGGACGGATTGCCTATTTCGTCGCGGGTTGCATTAATCCTGTTCTAGGCCTTTACACAAATAAACCTTGAGTCTAATTCACATCCCAAATTTAATTATAAAATGAATTTAAAAGTTTTACATTTTGGGCACGAATCCTATGTATTGTCGAAATTACTTAAAATTATGTATCCAATTTATGGTAAATATTAACTAGAACTACATATCTAACTAATTACATATGTAATTGCTACTTACTTTAAAACCAAAGTAATGTAAAATCTCCTAACGAGTTGCATAACAAATAAATTGTAAAACTGTAGAAAGTTCAAAAGAAAGTCTCTCATGATTCTGAATAAAGTTGCTGAGTCATAGACAGACTAAGTAGAGTCTTAAGGATTCCGTTTTGCCATTTTTAGGATTTTTTGATAAGTTAACCTGATGTTAAATGTTTTTTTTTGCTTAAAATTACTTAGGATAGAACTTAAAATAGTACATTAGGTACGACACATGTGTGAAAAAGATGAAATTAGAAACGAGTCAAAATGAAATCTATGTTCAAAATGAAAAGAAAAAACCTGAATGGGAAACAAAATATTGAATAATCACCGATTTAATTTCGAACTTCACATACTTACACCTTTGAATTTCTTCGCGGATGTATGCAGGTTTCCTCACGATGTTTTCCTTCACCGAAAGCTAATGGTAAATATCATCTGAAAACCTCATTGGTACGAGCCAGGATTTGAACCCACGACCTCCGGATTGAAAGTGAAACGTCTAACTAAACCACTGAGCCACCACCGCTTCAGTATAGCGGCCACATTTATTATGATATTTATGATATTGGTACCGATATGCGATGCGATATGACTTGGTATTGACATTGACACTATTGATACCGAATTATGTTTACCTACAGAAAAATAACGCTCTTAAGGTGCATTTAGACTAAGGAGCAGTTGCTCATTCTATCCTCCACTCGTTCATTACACAATTCGTTCGTTACACAAAACGTGATTCGTCGAAATTCGTTGATTTCGACGAATCACGAACATTTGAGTAGGGGGGGGGGGGGTAGAATGAGCGAATGCTCGTTTGGTCTAAATGCACTTTTAGGGTCACCTGTCTTAACAATACTGGCCGACACGACAATGACGAAATAAAAACGCCGGAAAAACGCCAAATATTCACCCAAGTACATCTGTGATGAAATTCAAGGGTATAATAATAAGAAGCTCCACAGTCCCAACAAGTATTGTGCATGCGCTGGGACCACGCAAAATATACTGGGGCACGTTTGATGTCGATTTACGGAAAATGGCTAAAATACAATACAATGCAAAAAAAGTAATAAAAAAGAGCGTTTTATTTTTAATCCAAGTATTCTTCAAGTCAGAAGGAAAAGCCTTAGAGCGCCTCAGGCATATCACAAGTCGCAGAATACGAGTAAGTACGTATTACATTTTATTAGGGTCCCGTAGCCAAGTTGGAAGTGGCCCTGCCAGGGAGGCTGGAGGTCCTGGGTTTGAATACTGGGCATCTTTTAGTATCTATTTTAATATTTAAGTATATACAGGGTGTCCTAAAATTATGGAACATGAAAGGAATGTACCTTAAATATCGTAGATCGGGTATTTTGCCCAAAGGAGACTTTATGTCATTTTGCATTCACAGATTATTTTCTTGAGAATCGTCTCAATAAATAATTTCTGGCAAATTTACGCTGTTCCTTTCGTTAAAAATACTATGTCCTTAGGAAGAGTTATTATTTTTGACTTATTTTTTTGATTGGCATTATAAATCTTTATTTTTTCACTTTTTAAGTCGTTTCGAATCCCAAGCGAAGCAAGTATTTTTTAGAAAATTCTTGAATCGGTACCTCAATGCCACAAGGGCCAATCTTAAATAAATAGGTATAGTATATGTAGGTTAGGTTAGTTAGATTTAATTTATGTGTATAGGTACATTGTACAGACTTGTATGTAAAAAAAAACTTAGACAAATCTTCGGCTGACAACCAAAACTCATACAAAAACTATCACTACTCTTAGCAACGTCGTATGTAAGCATTGAAACAGAACTGAGATACGAGCTTTATTTCAAGTGTGTATTACTTAGTGACTTTTCGTTGTCAACCGACGAAAAGCTCTTATCGTCGTGCATTATTCTTACCAAGACATGTAACGTGTTGAGACACACGTTAGCGTGACTAATGTCGGCCAATGTTTGTCCAACATTGGTCCTAAAGGGCCAACGTCCGAGGGAGGGGTTGGCAAACCGCCAATCGCTATGAATCATCACGGTGCATGTGTTTTCCATCGCTTGCATCGCTATCGCTTCCAATAATATATAATAGTATTCTGTGGTCGTACCATGAGTTGCAAATTACAAAGTAAAAGTACGTTAGGTTTTACGTATCGAAAGTTCTCTATCACGCTCGCATCGACATATTGAAGCGAGCGTGATGGCCTGCGTATCGAGTAAGGCTGGTTCCTGTGTCACGCGGACCGCCCGCCCGCACGGATCTCTCCGCGCGGAGCAAATATGTATTGAACCAATCCTCCTCCTTATGTCGTATTCCTCACTGCTGAGGGTCGTGACCTCCACGAATTAATCTTTGGACGATCGCTTTCCATTTGTTACGGTCTTCGGCAATGTGTAACGCATCATGGACTTTTGTTTTGGTGATGTCGCGGATTTGGTCTGTCCAGCGCATAGGGCTTCTTCCTCTCGGTCTCTTCCCTTGAACTTTCCCTGTTACCGGGAGTGCTTCCAATGTGTCCGTTTTCTTTCTGGCTATGTGACCGAAAAATTCGAAAACCCTGCGAAGACAAATTGTTGACAGCCTGACGGTGACCCCCACTACTTGGCGGATTGAACCAATAGCGCGTTTTAAACTGCGCCAGTCTAAAATTTAACTTTTTTTTGAGGAACAACTCAAATTGTTTTCTTTAATATTTTTTGAGTTCTATTTTTAAGAGTAACACTACTATGTACCTATATAAATTTAAATATTCGATGTCGGGATACCCCCATTTGCCAGAATTTCATTTGCCATAATTTTATTTGCCATCCTATTCAACACACATAATATTGTTTCTCATAACATCTTATGCCATACTTATTGTTTACTATATTAATCATTTGCCAGAAACTTTGTTTCCCATAAAGTCAATTTTCATAATGTCATTTGTCAGGATCATCGAAATCCGTAATTATCACATGCCACAACATCGTTTGTCATCCAAATTAGCTACCAGAAAAGACAATTTCCATAATATTTTTTGTCAGAATCATCGGAATCCGTAAATATTACATGCCTTAACATAACTTGTCATCCAAATGACCCTCCACAAAGTGAAACTGCTATCAAAAAGTAGGTTAGGTTAGTATTCTGGGTGCCTGTGGTGTCGCATAACGTCGTCCTAAATTTTTTGGCCGAGAATATTTGTCATAATGTTAAATGGCATCCAACTCGTTTAGCCTACTTAATTTTGTGCATACACAGTGCTAGGTTAATGGTTTAAAAATATGTTCAAATAATAAACCAGGGCAAAACCAACTTGGATAGGTTAGGTTTCTAGGGTAGGGCGGAGTTAAAAGCGTTGACTAAAAAATACTTAAGTATTTTTAATTCATTGTTTACGCATCCTCGTAAACTTCGTCGACCGGTTCCCAGAAGCCCGTTTTTTCAAACGCTTGTAGCTTTTAATAATATAGCTAGTATTTATTTGAAAAAACTGATAATTACTGATGGCATTTGAATATTCCATTAAATAATATTATTGCACTTAATAATATGGCCAACAATTAATATGGCAACAAATGTTTCTGGCATTTGAATATTCTATTAAACCATATTATTGCACTTAATAATATGGAAAAGAAATAGGATGGCATTGTATGATTATGGAAGGGAATATTCGGGTAAACAAGCAGTATGTCATGCAATTTTTATGGTAAACAAATCATTCGGGCAAATGAAATTCGGGCAAGTTAGATTCGGGCATATGAATATTATGTTAAATAACTGTCGGGCAAACAATAGACAACCATTAGATGTCATATACCTACAAAACAAAAAATCCCGTAGTTTTCCAATGCAGAAGGTAGGATTTGAACCCACGTCCTCAGTTTTCGCGGCTGATGCTTAACCCACTTGGCCACTTCAGCTTAACGAACATCAGTCTAATTTATCACGTATATATGCAACCGCCACCTCCGGCGTCTGAAAACTTCTGTATTTTTTCTTTGTTATATGACATCTAATATTTAAACCTAACGTTACCGATACTTGCAAAGTCATGGTACAGCTACATTGTACACTGGCGTAAATTAATAATTACTACAATTTGGTATTGAGAAAATAGTCAAGGAAGCCGATTCACGTACCTTTCTCTTATCACCATAACAAAAATTACCCTATACATCGGTGCTTCCAATCCTTCGATTCTTGAAAGAGTCGTCACTCTTACGTTTTGATTTCATTAGTCAAGTCCTTTTTTAAGACAGTTACTCGATATTTACGTTATTTGGAAACTTTTTGGAGCATTTCTCAAAAAGTTTGTATATTTGGATAATTTCTACGATATTGATAAAAATTTGATAGGCTATGATGCTGAAGCAAGATTCGCTACATTTCAAAAAATAAATGTTTCATACAAACATTTTGGGACATTCTGACAAATCTTGCTCAGTATCATTAAATCTACCAGCCTACAAATTTTAATTAAATTACAGTAACACAGTCCCACGGTAAGCCCAATTAAGGCTTGTGATGTGGGTACCAGGCGACGATATATATAATAGATAAATACACATAGATACTTAAATACATACCAGCCAAGGAACAAATATTTGTGATAAATAAATACACAAATAATTCCCTCGCCGGGATTCGAGCCCGGAACCTCCAGCTTCGT
The DNA here is from genome assembly GCA_025490895.1 of Thaumatotibia leucotreta. Taxonomy (NCBI): domain Eukaryota; kingdom Metazoa; phylum Arthropoda; class Insecta; order Lepidoptera; family Tortricidae; genus Thaumatotibia; species Thaumatotibia leucotreta. Next base: position 6,289 of record JALPQI010020807.1, on the reverse strand, counting down.
ATGCAGGGTCACTACCAACTAGGCTACGGAGGCTGACAAAATTAATATCGAAGACGTGTTCTAGATGTATTTTTTTTTTGAGTATTTCACTGAAAATTATTAGTTGGCTAAAACTATGCAGCCTTTCGGAACAGCCCACAAACCGCGGCCGATTTGTCAGCATTACAAGTCTTTGGACTTGCCTTGCACTGGCGGACAAAAAAGTGCACTTCTTGACGGTTGGTTCAATTTTAGACTCTCAGACCAAGCGCTTCTATGCACATAATAGGTAGGTACATAATGTTTTTGTTAATATCCGTATATTCTAGTTAGAAAAAATAAATTTTTGAACGTATTATTACCTATTGCTAGGTAATTAATTTTAGAAACACTGATTCGCAGTCATCCTAAACACCTTCTAAATTTGCGCAAAAAATATTTAAAAAAACCGGCCAAGTGCGAGTCCGACTCGCACGCGAAGGGTTCCGTACCATTGTCATTTTATCATTAAAATAGTTAAATCAACCTACCTCAAAAAGTATAAGAGATAATTTAATCAAACCAAAAATCGTTGATAGATTTTGTTAATATGCATAACATATTTTTTTTCAGACTTTGAGAGCTGATGTCTCGAAAACGGTTCGCTTAAAGAATAATGTGATTTATAAACCTTTTTATATAATTTTAAAAAGACCTTTCTGTTGATATCCCACACGCTTATATACATCGAAAAAAATATTTACAATTTCAATCTTGTAGCATTTATAGTTTCCGAGTAAATCGGCTGTGACAGACAGACAGACGGACATGAAGAAACTATAAGGGTTCCGTTTAGCCATTTTGGCTACTAATTAAAAAAAAGTTGAGTTTTAGGTTTAAATCTTTTTTTTTGCATTAATTCGCTTATAAAAACAAAAATAAACTATCCTATCTTATCCTATCCAGTGTCCGTGCTATGAGCTGGCTTCATAAACCACTATCCTGCTCTTACCGACTCGCGTATAGTTGCGAGCAAGAAGGATGTAAAATACACGTAATCGATATAGTTAACTCACACTGCCAGCTCATTTTAACACGGGATAATTGAACAACTTTGTGGAACTCTCTGGGGGAGGCCTATGTCCAGCAGTGGACGTCGATTGGCTGATGATGATGATGAATTGAACAATGAAATGACAAACCCCGTTTTTACATGAATTTATGGCTACACGTGTAGCTGGGTAGCGTCAGAAACCCGTGTAATAATTAATATGATAATAAGGGTAGAGTCAAGAATAAGAGCTCCTTTATGTTATCCGATTTGGGATCGGATGTTGTATAGTATAACCCAACGTAGTGGTTTACGATGGTCCCATTTTTAGCATTTATCGTGCTACGCGTCACACTTGTACGTCATAGTTGCCAGAACGTGACAGCAACGACGTCAAACGACGGCATAAAAGGCACAATGGCACTTCAATCCCTTAGGGCTTGTCCATTAATCACGTCATACTGTATACGGGGGGGGGGGTCAAGAAAAAATCACTTATCACCATAGGGGTAGGGGGTCATCGGACAAATCACGTGTAATTTTTTGTTACTCTCTGCTGAATAGCATACTTCTTTTAAAACATAATCAGATGTCAAATCTTGAACTGAGTTTTAAAACTTCGCGGACATTTACCGCGTAGTTTGCATAAAAGTTTTTCCCATCGCGTGTGCTTAATAAAGTACGTAAACTGAAGAGTTATTAAAAGGACTACGTAAGTGAAAATATCACCAAGTATCACCATGGGGGATGGGGGGGTCTAAAATAGACCAAAATCGTATGACGTGATTAATGGACAAGCCCTTAGTAGGCCTGTCCAACTAGCACGTTCGGTTTGAACTGTCAGTGCCACTCCGGGGAGTACATCAATAGGGTCTCACAGCAAGTGGTGACGCACGTCGCACACTCGTGAATGTTGTTAGTCGAATATCTACGTACTAATTCGACCGCTATCAGAGAATTGATTAATAAAATAATAACAATGAAAAATAAAATGACAAAAACCAATTTAAAAAGGTAGTAACTTAATATTAAGAGTTTAAATATATATTTTTTTAGAAGGAAGCAACCTTATTTTTCAGAAGAGGTACGAGTTACGATAAAAAGAGAGCGCACTTCTACGTGTCATTTAGCGTTGGCATTTATCGTTGCGCGGTGGGAATTTGAACTTAATAGTATCGACCGCAAGAGTCATTATTTCTTTAAACGGGTTTTCGGAGATGGTTTTCTGTACTTGTACTAATATGTATTCTGTGCCGATTCTTACGACACCCACAGGAAGAGTTGGGTGGTGGCAAATGTTCTCACCGTCACCATACGGCGCAACGTATCGGATAGTGTGTAAACTCTCTAACCTTAATTAACACGTTAATTCAAAGCTTGCGAAAACTACACGCGTCAGTTTCCTTTTGATCTCTATGTCCTAAATATAAACCTTATTATTTATGTATGGACCCATGACCTGTTTGCATATAAAAATAGATCTGTCACTAGCAAAATAGTCGTGATTGACTAAACGCCTACCTTTTAATGACAACCTTCCAGAGGCCCTAGCACGTCTTTTGAGTAATTATTTTAATTAAAATACTTTAGAAGTAATTGTAACAAAACACGGGAACAAAAACATTTTTTTTAACATACTCTAGTCCTGCAATGTGCTTGTGTAATTTTAGGCCTGAGGAGCCACCGCGAACCACGTCTGAAGTTCTCTCTCGCACTCGTGAATTCGTACGTAAGTGTAACAGGGAGGCAACGCTTCGTTAAAGCCTCTGGCCACGACATTGGCTACCGGTGGCGAGCGAATTCATAAGTTGGAGCGGGGTGCCGATATGGGAACTCCCTCTCGCACTCGGTTTTCTGCTAATCCGGTCGCCTTAGACCAACTTCGTGGCCAGGCTTTTAGACATTTAGCTAGCTTTATGTAGCTAAATAGTGGTTAAATATTAATGAGTAGGTCATGAATGGTATTTTCTCATTGGCAAAACCATATACATATCATTTATTTAAATTAAATCATGAGGGGCTAATCTTTTTAAGCTCTTCTTAAGCTTTCGTTTTTGTACTAAGTATGTCTGCATTTGTTTTAAATCAAGTTTAATACATGTTAGCGGTAAGATGTATTACTATTGGAAAAGTCCCGCTGAGTTTCTTGCTGGATTCTTCTCGGGTCAGTGGTGTGGGGTTAGAACCGGAAGTAGTTTTTCTTAATTTGCTATTTAGTTTAACGATTCATAAGCACTCGTTGCTGGGCCTAGTTGACTAAATAATAATTTGACTTTGACATTAAGCGCTTGAAGATGTTCGTATTGTTTGTCCATTAGTTTGATGACCAGTTCGATCAGAAATTTATCCAGGCCTTGTGCACATGTGCGCATTTTATTGGATATGTTTTGTTTGACTGTTGGCAACTTCAGTTTTCGATGGAGCTGACTATACAGAGTGGGAATGAGTATACCGGCAGAAATTCAGAAGTCGGCCTCCGTAGCCTAGTTGGTAGTGAGGTAGTGACCCTGCCTACGAAGCTGGAGGTTCCGGGCGAGGGCATTCTTTGTGTATTTATTTATCACAAATGTTTGTTCCTTGGTCATGGCTGTCTATGTATTTAAGTATCTATATGTATCTATCTATTATATATATCGTCGCCTGGTACTCACATCACAAGTCTTAATTGAGCTTACCGTGGGTCTAGGTCGATTTGTGTTAAGATGTCCCAAGATATTTAATTTACCAATGCATTTTTGATGACAAAATAAGTAAAAAAATATGTGACTATGTCATTATTTCTTTTTTGTGTTATTTTGATTTTTTTTATACATGACCAGTAATCAATTGTAGGGAAAGAATTCTTTTTAGGGTTTGTGAATTTTTTTTTTGTTGAACATTTTTCTAAAACTTTTTTCTCATTTTCTCTAACTTTAATCAGTGTGTATGTCGAGATGAAAACTACTAGTGTAATAATTTTAATCGTGCAGGCATTTTTCAGTGAATTGTGATGAAAATAGTTTTTTGAATAATATGTCATTATCTCTTAATCAACGAAGGCGTCATTAGAGTGACAGAGACAAATCCCCGTAATTTACGAACTTCGGTGTTCGCGGTAGCAGGCCAGGAATACATCTTTCAGGTTTGTCGGGCTACTTACTAGCCACCCTGTATTGGTTACATAACATACCATGGTGCATTTGTAATTAAGAGTAAAATTTACGATGTGCCTACTTATCACTTCACTCATAAACAAACTTAAATCGGCTTACACTAAATGATTTGCAAATAAATTAGAATTAACTACTCATAAATGTAGGAATTAAGTTTCAAATTACGCCTTAAGACAAAATTTTATCTTCAATATATGATGTAGATTTGCAGCAAAGATTTATCTCCCTCATTTCTTTGCAATATCAAATCAGAGTCTTATCAACTAGTACCCAAGACTTATATTAGGTAGACGGCATAGTAGATTAATCCCAATATTTCCATTTTGCCGACTAATAATATAAGCTACTTATGCTTTGGATTAACTCGCCGTCTGAATAATATATGACGTATTGGGAGAATTATGTTACCGGTGTGATGATAATTTTGCTATTCATCTCATTTCATCAAAAAGAGGGTAATAAAGATTGTGGTGATCCATTTAAGAAGGTATTTAGTATAGTTCCAGTTTTTCCATCCTATAATCATTCCACTGCTGGACAAAGGCCTCTCCTATTACGTAAGCGTATGGACGCATTAGGAGGTAAATGCCTATAATCGCCACGCTGGGCAAGCGGGTTGACGATCGCAGTAACGTGTCCACTCCGCTATGCTGATGCTGCTGCCCATCATCAATCTTCAATAAGTACATGATTATAGTGACATTTCAAATCCCTTAGTCGACTCTTACGACACCCACGACAAGAGTTGAGGTGGTGACAAATGTATTCTTACGGCCGTCACCACACGGCCAACGGACAGAAATATATTCCTACTTATATTTCCACTGGCATAGCCCTCCGGTTTAGCAAGCTGAAGTGGCAATGGGCACTCCACATTGCACGCAGAGCAGATGGTCGATGGGGTCGAAAAGAGCTCGAGTGTAGGCCATGATTTGGCAAACGCAGTGTACGACGTCCACCCACAAGATAGGCAGAAGATTGTATGAAGATCGCGCGGAGACACTGGACGCAGGTCCGCTCGAACCGGTGTATGTGGAGATTCAAAGGGGAGGCCTACGTTTAGCAGTGGACGTCTTATTGATAATGTTGACTAATATTTCTGCTTCGCCCCATGATTGGCTAGAATGATAGAAAAAAGAACGGCATAAAACTCGCTTTTTTAATCGCGAGTTTTATATTTTTGCAATAAAGATTTTATTGAATCTTAGTTAGGTATTGTATTTGTACCTTTATTTTGACCGGTAGTGTAGGACGTGTATTGAGTTTTCAGTAATGACGGACTCCCTCAAACAACATAAGTCTAACTAATATGTCATGGCTTTGCATGGTCATTATTTAAATAATGGATTATTCGAATGCGGTTAGCTGTAACACAACATAATGTATTTTTGACAAATTGTTTGCACAGATATTTAATCTAGGTGACTATTATTATATCTACATAGATAACTACAAAATAAGACTTAACAAAAATATCAAAACACTTTGAAACTGATAAACGACATTTTTGTAACACTTTTCAGATGCTATACAGTGTGTCCCAGACTGTCCCAGGGAGAAGTGACCAGCTTCCTGGGACACACTATATAAGTCATACTGTACAACTTTTGCTATAGCACCAACAAGGAAATCGCGAAAAAAAATGTAATTTTCATACATTTTGGTTGCGTATCTAGAACCGGTCACTTCTCCTTGGGACAGATTGTAGAGGGATCTCATTCAATCTATGCATCTCTTTTAATCAATACAATAAAAAAGAGACGGTAACCACGACAAGGCCGCGAATTGCTGTCAAACACAACATATACTAGGGTCGCTGAACTATCTATGTATGTATATAGGTCTATAGGTCACTAGATAAGTTCTACAACAAGTAGACAAATATAAAACAAAGAAGAGGCACATCTTTAATCGGCGCCGACATTTTTCAAGTCTCAAAATTTTTATTTGCGTAAATTAAAGGCAAGAAAGAAAATCTTTGACCGCTGAACATGCTTTTACAGCCTATGGACAATTTTAAAAAGTATGTGTGATTGCAAAGCTTTTCTAGTGACCTATGTAAAATGCATTGGCATCCCCCAAAGCTGCCATGATTTACATAAAACCTGATTTAAACTTTAAAAACAAT
>JALPQI010020806.1:0-24007 GCA_025490895.1 Thaumatotibia leucotreta | reverse complement strand
TGTGTCTCGGACGTGTTGTTCTACTTTCATATTTAAACTGAAAAAATAAGAGCACCAGTGCTGCAGACTGTACTAGTATTTGTCATGAGCACTTTATGAGAAAGTTCTATAGGTTCAATTTGAATTAATTAGATTTTTCCATATTTTACTTTATTTCTCGTTACTTTGACATACATGGACACTTAAAATTATATGTTAATGTAAGTTAATGCATGTTTTAGGCTGGTAGTTAACAAAATATTAATATTAATAATTGCGACGGCCTCCGTAGCTTAATAAGTACGGCAATGAGTGACCCTTCGAAGCTGGAAGTCCCGGATTCGAATCCATGTGAGGGCATCTCTATGTACTCGTATTTGTTCCCCAGTCGTGGATCTCAGTACCTAACACAAGTCTTAATTGAACGCACCGTGGGACTAAGTTGTTTTGTGAAATAAATTAATAATACTCATAATGTCCCATTTATTTTAATGCTTCATTTATATTTTATGTCTTGTAAATTCGGTATTTAATCAAGTGTTAGTAAAGTACTTAAATAATTACATCGCTCTATAAGGAGACGAGTACTATACCGCTCATAGCAGCAAGCTACAAATTACTGTCGCATATAGCGCCGGTGTAGGGTTTTTATGTCTAGCAATTTGCAGATAATTATCAACATCTTCGGACGGCCAATGTGCCCCATATTTGGTAACCAGTTTACGGTCTGATTGTCACCAGTTTTCACAAAAACTATCTGAATACTTTGAAAATTGAGGGCTTAGGGTCAATAAACATTCTACATATTTTGTTCCGGCAGGCATAAGTACAATCACTTATAGTTATGCATACGAATTGTGTGGATACGTTCAAGGCGAATATCTTGGCTATCATACCACGATTCATAGATATAAACGATAAATGGCCAGTGATACTTCATTCCCTTAGTCGACTCTTACGATACCCATGGGAAGAGTTGGGGTGGTGACAAATCTATTCTTACTGGCATCTCTATACGGTAGAAATGTTCATGTTGTATTTTTATTACTACCAGTTATACATATTTTTAAAGGATTTCCTTTTTACTGTCTTGATACTATTTTCGCGAGTATAATGAAATTGATCTTTAGGGTACTGCAGACTTTTATTATCTCTATCTGAATTATATGCTAAAAACGTGGTAGAACCTAGATCGTTCTGAAATCCTACTACATATTCGTACAAATGGCAGCATTCTCTTACATCGCTGAGCCTATTACAAAAGGCATAAGTACAGACAGATAGACAGCTACCACTGTACGAAGGGTTTTTTTTATACAAAAAGACCAAGGAAGGAGATTAAGTCGTAACTGTTTGACTAAGCGCCTACCGCGAACATCGACAATCTCTGTCACTCTAATTAAAGCGTAACTGGAGTAAAAGAGACAGATGCTCAGAATTTACGGTTTTTTATTTTGACGGTAGTAGGCCTTCTGTGGCCTATACCATGAACAGTATGCTTAGCCAAGTAGCCTATAAATTAGTTCAACAGACTTCATGGGACGCCGAAGTAATACAGATAACTAAACGGAAAATGTAGCTATATATTTTGTATCAGTATGATTTGTGTATAATAGGTTGAGACTGAAGTGCCTTCACAGTCAAACTATATAAAATAGTTTTGTGAAGCTATGTACAATAACTATTTGTATCCTTATTGTCAGAGATTATTTAGTTTATTGTGTAATAAATAAATAAATAATGAGCTGCGGCTGTGAGTTTACCGTGAATATTCTACCCATCCCGCTCATAGATACTCATGTATTGCGAGGAGAGGGATAGAGAGTCAGTCCGCGTTAATCTCACAGCGACAGGTCATGGCAAGCACACGGCACACTGAACAAACTCCCAATCAGTCACGTATTATCCTCGCGTGTAAATATTTGGTCGGTGACAAAGCCTACAATCTACAAACATGGCGGACTCCATTTTCGTGCTTTCGCTTTGTTCGGAGGAAACAGTAGTTTTGCTATTACTATGACCGGTATTATGTCTTTGTTTTATATATAGTGTATGTGGTGTACACCAAAATATTTATAGTTTCAGTTAACACGTTCGCCTCCGGTACTGTTTCACTAAGTGCTAATACTATGCCGATCGAAATTATTTGATATAAAAATCATATGCCAGTGACACGGATGTGTGACCAAAAAGATCGTACTCCTATGCTGGCGACACAGCACTTGTGTCAAAAACGTTCGTATTTTTATGCCACTGGCATAGGAGTGAGAACTTGATTAATGCTAGTGGCATAAGAATAAGAGATCCCTTATAGGGATAAGTTCGCCTTTATAATAAAGTGCTTACTACTACTACTTCTACTATAACGTTTAAATGGTGAATATCATTATCATCAGAGCAAGAAACAGCATTATTCGCGTTATAACATATTGAATAATGGTATTATTATAGAAAACATATTTTGGTTCATATCCCCATCAGGTAGCAATTCGCTACCCTAACCTACCCGGTAAGCACATCATTGAGCGCGAGATAGCTCGCGCTGCGACAAACCCATGTCGCGGCTGTCAAATTTATATTTCTAGCCGTCATTTTCTCGATTTTGGTAGCACAAGTTAACAGCTCGAGAAATTAGTTCCATGCGAAAGAGTCATCCCGCGGGCGACATAACAAGTGTTGCCATTTATGTGTGGGACTAACTTTTCTTTCCTAGCAACACTGAATCGGTATAAATAATGTTGAATGATGAGTGAACAGCAAGCTTTAAAAATGAAACATCTCTAGTCACGATAACTTTGTCTCGTTCACGTAGTATAAAGATTAAAGAGATAGGACATTTTAATATGAAAATTGTTTGTTTGTTTATTGTTTGTTTATTTGTTTAATAGATATCATACAACATTACAGCTTACGCCAATGCGTTGTTTGACAAAGTACATTAAAAACAAAACTAAGAAAATATAATGACATACATATAATTAATTAATATCCTCGCAGAACTTCAATAAACGGGGTTTCAAAGTGGATGGCTTCTCATGAAATAAGTCGCAGTAAGGTAAAATAGTTACAAGTTTGTTCAGCAAGACACGTCCGTGTGGGATTGGGGAAAATTGGTGAGCTAACGTGCGGGCCGTCTCCTCAGCAAGGAGGTGATGGTTTCGGCTGCGCAAGTATTTATCGGGAACGAATAAAGCAACGGTCCTAGTAGTCAATTCTGTGCAATCCGAATCGCCCCTAAGAATCTGACAAATAATGTAAAGTAAGTCATAAGTGCGCCTAACCTGTAGGGAGTTGAAACCTAATGTACCGAGTAAGAATTTGGTGGGGTAGAGGAAAGGGTAGTATCCATATGTTTTCTTGTACAGGAAACGTAGAAAAACTTTTTGGACCTTTTCTAGGAGCAGGGCATGAGTTGCTTCATGTGGGCTCCAGATTATAGAGGCGGATTCGATTTTGCTCCTAACTAGTGCGGTATATAATAACTGCAGAGTTTTAGGGTTCGTAAAGTTACTTGCGTTGCGAGTGATGAAACCTAATCTTTTATAGCAGCCGGATGCAAGAGATGTGATATGTTGATTGAAAGTGAGTTTCGGATCAAAGATAACACCAAGATCTTTAACTGAGTTAACACGGGTAATTTGATTGTAGTCTAATAAATAGATATGGTGATGTGGTGTAGCAGATCGACTGAAGGACATTACGCAGCATTTAGAGGGGTTGAAAAGTAATTTGTTATTTATACTCCAGTGGAGAAGAGCGTCTATATCTTGTTGTAGTAGGTTGCAGTCATTGTGGTTGTTTATGCAGCGTATAAGCTTAAGGTCATCCGCGTAGAGTAAGCAACTAGAGTTTTGGAGCACATTTTCAATGTCGTTAATCATCAGTATGAAAAACAAAGGACCGAGTATGGAGCCTTGGCTAACGCCAGACCGGGTATGGTATGGAGAAGAATCAAAACAACCGTGTCGCACAAACTGTTGTCGATCTTTGAAGTAGTCGGCAATTAGACGGAGGAGTTTCGGAGTAAAACCAAACGTAGCAAGTTTTTCTAGAAGAGTGTCATTATCGACACGGTCGAATGCCTTTTGAAAGTCAAAATATATTATGTCAACTTGGGAGCCTTGGTCTAAATATCGTGAAATAGTGTCTGTTACTAATAGTAGATTACTATTAACTGATCTTTTGGCGCGAAAACCATGTTGACAATCAGAAAGGTAGGGAGCAATTTGGATGGAGATTTTATTGTGTAAAATGGATTCAAAAACTTTAGATAAACAGGACAGAATGGCAATGGGACGGTAGTTTTCAGCTTTAGATAAGTTTTTAGTTTTTGGTATGGGCTTAACACGTGAAGTTTTCCAAATAGTGGGATATTTACTTGTAGAGATAATGAGTTTAAAAATGTGGTAGATGGGATAAAGTATAAATTCTTTGGCAGCTTTAATAATAAATGAGGGGACATTGTCAGGGCCAACTGCACTTCTAGGCCTCAGTTTGTCAATTGCAGTGTTTATGTCTTCTAAAGATATATCATTTACGTGGATTCGACTAGCCGATACAGATAAGTCATTTCGCATGGCCAAGTCAGTGTCAAGAAGCGGAGTATTGGGTAAAAATACACTAGAAAAAAATTCAGCAAAAGCTGAGGCGGCATCTGCACCTTTGTGTTCTTTGCCGTTATAAGAAATGGTAGATTCGAAACCTCCCTTTGACTTCAAACTACTGATATGATTCCAAAAACTGAGAGGGTTAGCTAAGATATTTGTTTCGATGGATCTAATATGGGCGTTGTATGCTTGGCTTATGCGCATTTTTACTTGCGTTCTTAACTCACTAAATGAATTATAGGTATAGACATCATTTGTAGATTTCCATTGCCGATGAAGTTTGGCTTTTTGGGATATTAGAGTAATGATCTCGGTTGTAAACCAGACTGGGTAGCGTCTACATTTTTTATGTGATCTTAATTTTTTAGGAATGCATTCATTGAATATGGAATACAAAGAATGGTAGAAAGCGTCCGTAGCAGTATCGACGTCAGCGGATTGATAAACAAGAGACCAGTTATTGTCTTGGAGCCTATGGTAGAGTAGATTGTAATCAGCTTTAGCAAAGTTCCAGTCCTTTGAACTGTCCAGATTACTGGGGGAAAGAAAGGACTTATACTTAAACCGGGATAAATCATACTCGATTAAAATTTCAAGGGGTGGGTGATAGGGATCGGCGTGAGGCACTAGACCCTCACCCGTCATTTTAATAACACTTGCTGAGCAAATTTGTTGTACCAATACTACGTCAAGTCTGTTTCCGAAAGAGTTTTGAATAATATTTTTGTCTATTAAGTCGGTATAATTTAAAAAGTAATTGTAGTACGTACATATGTTTAGAGAAGCACTATTTAAATTTAGATCTCCTAGTAAAATAAACGGTTCTGAGAGGCTATCAATTTTAGATTCAATGGTTTGAAATAGATCCATATACATTGAGTCGCAGGATTGTGGAGGCATATAAATTACAGCAATGAAAAATTTTACATTATTAAGTAAGAAGGAGCACCATAGATCTTCACCGGCGGCAGTTTCTAGCTCATGATGTCTCTGTAAGGTAATTCCGGGTCGGGCCACGAGTAAGACTCCACCTCCGCGTCGATTGGGACGATCACGACGAAGAACGGTCCACCCATCTGGAGCTACTTCAGCATCATCGACGGAATTGTCTAGGAAGGTCTCAGTAACTGCAATGACATCTGCATCTTGAGAGAGAAGAGACTGCTGCCAGTGCTGGAGCTTGGTCTTGAGGCCTCTGACGTTCTGGTAGATTAAGTTCAGGCGTGAGACGTGGTGGGCTTTGTAACTAGCTTGGTGTGATCCATCAGTTTTAGAATTTAACATAGTGGGGGGCTCGAAAAAATGTCCAGGGTTTAATTCTAGCATTCAAGGGCCATACTTGTGGGGATAGACAGGTTGTGTAAAAAGCTTCCGGAATAGAGAGTTTATAAGATTTGTAGTCTCCTTTAGATTTCAGTTGTTCTACTGTACAACTGCCTGTAGGACACAGTTTTTGGAGATATTCCAGTACTTCATTGGGGCCCGATTCCATGTTCCATAGATGGACAAGCTTCCGAGGTTCAGCGGCCTTTAAGGAAGTGATTTCGGGGCCAGCAGTGCAGAGGACAGATCTCAGGTTGTTTCTTAAAGTGTCTATGTCTGTGACGGGGTTAGGCGGAGGTAAGTCTGCAACTGGTATATTACTGGAAACATTTACCGCGGTAGTGGGTGCGCTATCACAAATTTTTGCAGTTGTGTAAGTAGCAGAGGAGTTGGCGGCAGTAGAAACATATTGTGGGGAAAAACTGTGCTCGGTTGATGTCTTGGGTTTTGTTTTTGGGCGGTCAGGCTTAGCGATCGGGACCTGGTTAGTCTTAGGACAAGACTTTAAGGAACTTGCTTTCTCGTCATGTTGAGTCTGATTCAAATGCGTGATTCCGATTTCATGTTTGCCGATACGGTTGTGAAGAGAGTCAACAACTTCTGCGAATCGATTATTTAAAACTCTCACCTCTTCACGCAAGGCCTTGACTTCGAGAACGAGCTCGTGAAGCGCGTAATTTTCTAGCGTAGAATCGTCTAAGCGAGGCATGGGTTGCCTTTGCGATATGTTAGCATTGGAGTAACATTGTGGGTTTTCTTGAGGGGTAACGGTAGCACTAGAAGTGCTTGGCTTAGCTAGAGGTGTAAGCGATTTCTTGCCTTTATTGGAGCTTGATGTTTTGTCAGGAATTTGGTGGCAATTTCGGCATTTCCAATTTAATCGTTGTTCGATGGTCATCAGAGCATACCTCTTATAGCTGACGCCAATAGTTTCCAGGCAATCCCAGCAATAGCGACCGTGGCAAGATGCACAATCCAGGAACTTTCGCGGAGTCACTTTTGTTCCACATTTATTACATATGGCGGGGACCATAATTTACGTTATAGTGAGCACAAAACTAGGCAAGAACTGTAGTTAAAAACAACAAAATATAATAAATATTTAGAGAGAAAATTTTATTTATGTTTCAAGTTGAAAATGTCAAAGTGTCATAATAATAATCTTTCACATGACATTTGTAGATTGTGTTTGGTGGCGATATTTTAAATGGCTCATGAACGTAAAATTTAAGTTAATTATAGCCTTTTATACTCTTTATACGTTACTTAGGTACTGTGGATGGTAGTTACGATTATTTACATTTAAACCGTATATTTTTTGGAATTCATGTTCATAGTTCTTTAATAAAAAATTATGTTATGAATTATATTTCAGTCATCGGAGCCCAATAATAATACAAAGCAAGATGTCGTTGAACTAAACCCATAGTTTCCAGAGGGAGAATGTGGATCCGGAAAAGATGAAGTACCTATATTGGGTCAAACTCCAAAAAATGAATCTATCGGGTCTTCGAATTACCAGCAGGTATTTCGATGAAAGCTTGTACAAATCATTTAAATTTATGAAGGAAATATGAGGGTTTCGTTTTCGTACCCGATACCCGCCTCCTTAATCCATCCTCCAGGTCCAAAAACAATATACCTATGACCTAAAAGTAGTTGATATATCCGATATCCTGCATATACCAACTTAATTATTAAGGTCAAGTATGGTCAAGAAAAGTAACACTTTAAGTTACATACATCGCGTCTGATAGTATTATGTATAGTAAAAATCATACTACGATTATTTATTTGATCTACAGGTTATTTTTGCGGAGCTGTCAATAAAGCATGGTATTTATCAATTATTCATACTATTTAAAGATATGACGCAAACTGAAGAAAAAGGTTCGCAATCAGCAAATCGGATTCCACAAGAGCTATGAAGGCTGCTGCTGGGTCGCGCTCTGCAGCTCGTCGTGAACAACAAGAGTACGCTTGGCGCCCGAGCTCGTGGCGCAGCCTGCGTTTGGTTGGGTGGTTTTAAAGCGTATCGTTGAAGTTAGAGCCCACGGGTGTATGATATTTTTTCACTATATTTATGAGGTTTCATGTTGTTACAATTTATGTTAGTAAATCTCAATCACATAGTGGAAGAAATATAACACCGTGGACGCGAACTTCCGCGGCAAAGTATAAAAGTGCCCATTCAATTCAGACGATCGTCTACAATAGAACAGAAATTACAGGCGTTTATTACCTAATTAAATTATTAATATATTTGTGATTGTAAACTTGTTTGGCTCAACTGTTCTTTACGATACAAATATTTGTTACATTGAGTATTTAATACATGTTATTATAATAAATACATTTTTTGTAATAAATACATACTGGATTATTTATTATATATATTTTAATTTGTTTAAAATACTAGTTATTAGCCGTGTGGAGACGGTAATAAGATTACATTTGTCACCACCCCAACTCTTCTCGTTGGTGTCGTAAGAGTCGGTTAAAGGATTGAAGTGTCATTGACTATTTATTTATCAATGGGTAGTAGTGTGAGTAGTGTGTCCACTATGATGGGCAGCAGCATCATCATAGTGGACCCACTAATCCCGATTATGGGTATATCATCATCATCATATCAGCCGAAAGACGTCCCCTGCTGAACATAGGCCTCCCCCAAAGATGTATGAAAGAGGCCTATGGGTATATATTAGGTAACCTCCTAATGCGTCCATGCGCATAGGCTAAGGAAAGGACATTGCCCATGCAACCGTGAACTAATAGAGGCTGATCTACCTTTTCCTATATAGATTATGTGTACAAATGCCGCTTTTCTTAATTATGTTGTACTTGTAAAATGTAGCTGCGTAATTGTACGTTATACTACACAGAACATCGCTATCACAATTAATATTATTATGCATCTTGCCCTTAGATACTTCTATTCAATAGCTATTAGCATTGGTGGTACGTTAATACTTCTTCTTTACAACCGCTACTTTTGAAAATATTACTAGCATATGATTCTCTATTGAACCTCCAGTCTTCAGGCCTTACGGTATCCACTGTAGGGTCGGTAATGAAACGAAGTTTGTTAATATTAAAACATTAAATAATGCTTTAGAACGCATGTACTAAAACAAATTATTCATAACTACCGATACATAGCTCATAGCTACAATAATAATTCGACTGAAAGCCTAAATTTGCAATCCGTAACGAACTTTATGTGTTTCTCGACTTTCTCGCCACCTTCACACCTCGAAGACAATTTGTCGCATTTTGACATTAAAACGCAATGTATTTTATCGCTCAAGGTACACTTGTGCTACGAATTTTGAGGATATCTCGCGTGGGACTTTCAAGCGAAATAATTATGTCGCTTTGATAGATCATCGCGAGTCAGCGTTATCTCGCGCGCATGTTGTGCTACCAATTCGTGACATAGCTCGAGAAAACTCTATGTCGCAGTTTTTGTCGTCCCGCGCCCATGATGTGCTTGCCGTGCTAACATACATAACAAGTTTCTGTGTTGCACTTTTGCCAACATGAAATTTAAACATTGTCACACGGACACTTAGTCCATATTGAATTACCCCGAAAATGTAACATAAAACCCTGTAATATTTAGGTAGCGAATTCTGAATTGTGTCATTCCAACCCTACTTGATACGTGGGCGCTTTTGTTGACGACTTGTCATTCATAATATGGAAGCAAAAACCAATGAATAGCATATAATAACATTCAATTTTAAAGCGGTATTGCTATTTCATTTCCTGTGTCGAATTTAATTCCTGGAGACCTTAGAATTTAATATTTTTAAACAAATACTTTCGTGCCTTCTTGAGACTAGTTTAATGAAAAAACTCCAATGTCGAGGCTTGAATACTCGAACCCTAAAGCCTTAGGCGGTTAAGCGATTCAAACGCTGCAAAGAAATTTTCTTACAAAGACATCTTCTTTCTAAATAATTATTAGATTAGAGTTTTGTGTACCTAAAAAATCATAAATGTACCTTTGTGTGAAATAAACAGTTTAATTTTTTTTACGTCCATACGCATGAAATAAGCCAAATTAATTCTCAAATAATTATATTCTAGTCTTTAAGACTGGGGTCTTGAATTGAGGGTGGGAGTCTGTACTGCGTTTTTAGTTTTCATTACCATCACCACTTCATTGGCATTATGACAAGAATGAAAGCATGCGACTGCTGCAAGATTACCAAAAATACTTCACAATTTAACCTTTTGACTGCCGTGAATGGGACTTTAAAAACTATTAAAAACCGAATTAGAAATTTGTTTTATCGGAACCCGACGAGGTGAGTTCGATATTGATTGTCTGCCGTATCACACAAGGGCGGTCAAAAGGTCAAATTAAAGTTGATAATGTTGGAACAGTAATGGCTCGATTGATGAGACGGACTAATCCTACGGTAAGCCTCATTTAGCCGGACGCAGAAATTATCATGCGATATTCGTTGCATTGCTGTTTTTGATGGAAGATTACTTTCAATGCATGCTAATAGACAGAAATGTATAATATACATTTGAAAACAAAACAATGTAAACAAATATGGCAGGCTTTCCACAGTAGGTATTTGATGTCTTTGACACATATCGTGAAACACGTTCGCAAATATATTTTTACGTTAATACGTATCAATAATTGCAACGAAAAATGTATGTGAACTCTTGAGTTCACATACATTTTTCGTTTTCGGTTTAAGTTTTTAAGTTGGTGGTAAAATCAAGATTGTGTTCTAAAAGTAAAAAATTATGACTTAATGCAAGTTTTTAGGTTTGTTTCCACTTTTTTTGTTTTTTACTGACGAATGGTATAAAGCCGCATGCGAGGAAAATCGAATTAAGCCTTAAGCCTCGAAATATGCGAGATCACTGTAGTCTTGAGTTCTTGACGGACAGACGACGTAGTAATAATATAATGTTTCCTTGAGTACGAAAACAATCTATCAATAAAACTAGATATCAGTTTCTCGTTAAGCAAGGTTAGTTAAACCGAACCGCAATAAGACCCACTTTGGCTACTATCAAATAGCGTACGGCATATACCCCTACCACGAATGTGTGACAGTGACAGGAAAATCGACTTTGAGAATTCCAACTCGACTAATGGGTTATCTTACCACAAAAAAAAAAACAACTGCTAGCTGTGAGTTTGAGTGACCCTTTGTCTAGTTAGACCCTTTACTCACAGCTAGAGCAGTTGTTTTGATATTTTTATGAATAGGAATATTTTCAGTGATAAAAATAATAATATATTAATCTTATCTTATCTTAAACATACATTATGTATTTTACTAGATGATGTAGTGTAGACTCTTTTTAGTATATAATAATCAAAGAAGTTTTAAACCTTTGCTTTGTAATTAAATTATTTGAAACTTTTTATTACACTGTTTTACTGTACCTACTCTGAAGTCAATAATGACAATAATTGGACGACTTTCTGGTGCACGATTGCATATATTTTTGTATACAGATTCAGAGATTTAACGTAAAGAATTCGTAGATAAAATCTTTCTCATTCTCTTGGGCATCTTGTATTGGTACGCAACGTCCATACGACTACAGTCAGTCTGTCACACTCAAAGTAATGGCACAGTATTAGTAAGTACGGGTAACGGCACTCTTCACGTACGAACGTAATGACGCAAGCGCCATTGACTGCTTGTCGCTTAATGTGTTTTGGTTCCGGGTCTCGTTGACCCGATATACATTTGCCGCAAAAAGTTGAGGAAGGCGACGAGTCACTATTACAGATTGGTAAAGGTACTAGATGTGGTCCATAGTTTTATATCAACAAGACAAAGTCTGGCAAGAAAGAGTACAAATTATAAAGTGGCAGTGATTATTACAGTGTCGTCAGTTTCAAATAAATAAACATCAAGACAACATTACAATTTTGCCGCAACAAAACGAAGAATTTAATGATTGTGCGACACATTACACTTAACATAAACAAGCATTATAATTATATTAAATAATGTAGATCAGTCGGTCAAATGACCATTTCTACGAAATAACAAAAAGCTATCGCTTGTTTTTCGGTTAAATCTTACGTTTATCTAGATATTTTCTACTGAGCCAGGAAGCAAACCCATTGAGTCTGATGTGGTATTTTATCTGCATAGTCTGTGTATTTCACGTTATATTATATTACCTGTAAATAAAGCGAAAAGTTTAAAAACTAGGTATAACATAAATTATAAACGATAATATTTAGCGAAACAGGTAATTTAAGTCGACGATTAATTTGAGATAGGATCAAGAAATTACGAGTAGGTAGTTACTTTAATCAGCGTTTTATGACATTAATGTATACTATTAAATATTTACGACTCATACTTTTTCATTGTAAAGCTGTTGGAATTCCTTTATAAAATAAATGAATATAAAAAAGGATCCACATTTATTTCATACAATTTTGTTAGTAGATTAGCTGTCTTAAATATTTATTCATCTTTGGTTGAGAGTAGGGTTTGCAATCCGGATAATCCGCTATTCGGATTATCCGGATATCCGCCAAAAATAACATTCAAAATTATCCGGATAGTGAACCTCTAAATATCCGAATAACGGATATTTTTAGCTAAACAAAAATCACAGTTCAAACTATTTTTACTACCTTTTCAAATAATTATAATGTGTAAGAATACGCAGACACAAGTACACAACGTGATGCAAATCTGTTAACGGCCGAAGTTGCCGTGAAATTTATGATCGAAAAACTGTCGCAACGGCGAAGCCTATTATCAATGAAACTTGTGGATGCACTCAAAGAAAGAATTGCTCAGCGCAGACAGTCAGATGTTAGTGCTACTCTGAAATATATTCATAACCCCTTAAATTACTATAAGGAAGGTTTATCTGAATATCCATTTGAAAATCCGACCAATGACTGCATCAAAAATACGATAATAAAATTAAATGGTGCTCAAACTCAAGGCGACCACGACTCTGATACACCACGGACGTCGAATTGAGACAGTCGAACTGAAGGCGAGGCGGCTACACCTGGTACCTCTCTAACGATGAAGAAACAACTACAAACTGAAATCAAGAAAGCATTGTTCGCAGAAATATCGAATACATCCACACAGCACTGTAATCTGGACTTGGACACTCAAATAAACGAAATGGCTTTGTTCGACAGTGGCGGTAAAAGGTCTGAATCTTTGGAACGTACTTACAAGTCTTACAACGCCCTGAGAACAATACCAGCAACTAGTGTAGAAGCGAATTTTAGATATTTTATACAACTGTTTTTATATGATTATAATGATGCTTTCGTTGATTGATTAGGTTAATAATTATATGATCGTTAATTTATCATCAAAAATAAAACAATGTTATTTAATTACACGCACTTTTAAATGACTACATGTTTTACAATATTTAATGTTAATTATCACTCTTACGCGTCGTAAGAGTGATAATTTTTGCGGGTGTCGTAAGAGTCGACTAAGGGATTGAAGTGTCACTGACCATATTTGATTAAAGATTGATGATGGGCAGCAGCGTCATCATAGTGGACACATTACTGCGATCGCCAATCCGCTTGCCCAGCGTGGCGATTATGGGCATTTACCTCCTAATGCGTGCCTCCTAACGCATAGTTAATAGGAGAGGCCTACGTCCAGCAGTGGACTATCATAGGCTGATCATGATCATGATCATGATCACTCTTATGTTGACGAATTATACCCGTTATAATCATTTTGTAGTTTTATTTTATCACTATCCGAAATTATCCAAAATATCCGGATATTCGGATAATATAAATTATACTATCCATATTATCCGGATATTAAAAACAGGCGGATATTGCAAACCCTAGTTGAGAGCTACTGCGAAGACTAACAGCTATTGACACTTTCCGAAACAGTACTTTCTTGTTAAACTTAGTTTCGGGTAACATTCATTATGGTCTTAACGACTGGGAATCCTTACTTCAATACAGAACCGTCCCGAGCAGTTTTTTAACCATGTCGAAAAATCGTCTCTTGGATTTCTGTTGTACAGTTTGGCGCTTTACTCATAGAGTCGAAAAATGACATCTGTTTGGCCTCTGGCGGATCTTTTGCGGATCCTAGGTCAAATCAGACCATTTCGGATCTTTATTTTTTTATTACTTACCTATCTGCTTGGTTGCGAGATGTTTACGAAAAATAGCGTATTATGTTTAATGTTGTGGATATGTTTGACGAAGCACAGATTTCACTTTTCTTCGTACTATGTTTGTTGTGTAATCGTAGAAAAGGGAAATTAGGGCCGTTTTGTTTGTTGGTCGATTATCATCTCCATACAACGTGAGTGCGTGAACTACGCTCGGTTGAAACTTTTAGAATTTAGTAATTTTCTTTTTATCTCTTTCTTAGGGCCTGTTTCACATTTTAATGATCGCTGTTCTTTTCCCCCAAGCATATAAAAGAAAAGGATAGCTAATATTTATCTTAAAGATATATTTTTTTCGGGGAAGGTGAAACGGGCCCTATTCCTTTTCTCTTTTGATTATTTTTACCTCAGAACTAGCTACGACATCTATCCCTTATTTATTTATTTATTTAATCTTTATTGCACAAAAGAAAAACTTATAGTACAAAAGGCGAACTTAATGCCATACGGCATTCTCTACCAGTCAACCTTGAGGCAAAGCAGAAAGATTGTAGGCGGTGCATTAACAAAACATTAATAAAATTAAGTTAATGAAAACAAAGCATAGTCTCAAAAACAAATAAAATACTAAGAATACTAAAATACACATATACATAATATTTATATGAATACATATATTATACATACATTAATAAATAATATATACTATATACCCAATAAAAGTAGTATTAATCATTATTTAACTTTTATCTACCAGCAAAGAAACCACGAACAGATTTTTTAAAGGCGTATTTGTTCGGCGCTTTCCTGATGTTTGCGGGAAGACCGTTCCAGAGACGAGCCTTATAGCTTAAAGATAAGTCTAGGTTTTTGATAGATTTTTATTGTGGGATAAATATTTTGTAAAATGAATGTGAATGGGTCAGTCAATGGTAAATGGATCACTTTTATTTTTGTTGTTATTCTGTCACCCAGGGTAGGTACAACAGTTGAATAACTTCCTCGAAGAAAAGTGTCCTGCAAGTTCTATTATTATAATTAGTGGCTAACCCACCTTGGAAGGGCCACATGCTTCAATTCTAGCTTCTGGGATGAAATGTGTACCTTATTAAAGCACTAATTACACACATGATGGGTATTTGTTTATATAAAAATATAATATCAAAAAATACGACCAAGTAAAGTTTTATTTAAAATTAACGATATAGTCTTTACTACTGTGCCTTCCTACTAGACTGCACAGATCAGAAAGTTAAATAAAACGATTAATTTGCAGAGAAAGTAAAAATATACGCACATAAATAATTTTCATTCCTCAACCGCATATAATTAGCTCACACTGCAAAAAAACGAATGTGACAGTCCCAACTCATAATGAGTAGAATGATTAATGATTATTGACTAATCATTTTCAGTATTATCACGCAACTTTTGTTTTTAAACAAGCTCTTTTATTATTTCCGAAGTAAGTACTTAATTAAATCACCGTGTGGATAGGTATCGGCACGAGGGTTGAGGTAAATGATTACACACACATCCAAATGAAGTACTAATTGCAAAAAATGTAGTGAATGAATCAATGACTTGCGTCAAAATATTGAAGCAAATCCCTTAAACAAACTTTTTTGTCAATCTTACAGTTGCAATTGGGTTTGCTGTTAGTACGAAAAAAGAGCACAAAAATTTCAAATTCCCCGTGACATGTTGATGTGTACGTGGTGGCCTCAACCCTCGTGCCGATACCTATAACAATCAGGATGAAACCTGTCATAAAATAAACGAGTGTAAAAATTGGGACTTAGCATGTCGATTATTGTGATGTACGATACATGGTACCAGCGGCTCTACCGCGAACTCCGAATTTCGAGGATTTGTCTCTGTCACTCTAATGACGCCTTCGTTGGTGTGACAGAGACATATCCCCGAAATTCGCGAACCCATTAGGCGAATTAGGCCAACAGCTTATCTAGGTGCTCATATTCAAAACACAACTCTATTGTTAAGAAAATCTTCAAATATTTTAAGCACTTTTGTTTCGCTCTGATATAAAGGCATGCAATAAATCCCCCTCTTCTAAACTCGTAAAGGAAAGGCCTACTGTGAACTTTAATTTCAAGCATTCATCTCAGTCATTCCAACGAAGCCTTTATCGGAGTGACAGAAACAGATACCCGAAATGACGATTTTAGGTGTTCGCGGTAGGCTTACTGGCTTTGACAGGCATCCTCGAAGACATCCCTTTGTTTGAGTCGCATTGTACTTGCCGTAGAAAGTGGAGCGCCGCCGTTGCGTGACGATGACAGTTTCTCTAATATGAATACATGGTATCGGTTACTGAACTTATATGGGCGGAAAAATAGGTACTAAGCACCTTGTGAAATCCTTATAGGCTCGCCAAACAACTGAATGAACTAAATCGAACAGTGTTACCGGCTCCTTACTCCGTTTCGCTCTGATGTCTGACGTAAAAGGTTCAAAAACTTTCACAAAGATGTGCCAGACTTGCCTTGGCCTTTTCTCTAGTAGTATTTGAAACCAGATATTTTAAGAGTACGGTGAAAATGTGGGGACTATTTATGAAGATATGAAATGAAGATCCGATTTGCAGTAGGTTATTCTTTTTAATCATTAGCTTGGTACTATTCCTATGAAGTAACTGCGCTGTACTCAAAATAACTCCATTTCCAAAGAGATCTAATAGTTTCTCTAGTACTTAGAGTTTACGATGTTCGTCGGGTCGATCGAGCTATTACGTCGCAGTATGTGGAAATGCTTGCACGATCATCTGTAGGCCGAGTGTTATGATTGGCTACGCGAGTGATGGGGAAAACTGTGACCAGGGAGGAATAACCCTAAACCCTAAGGAACTCTCGCCATCTTTAAGATGTGTCTAAAAGATTGCATTAGTGGAAGGTCACGATGATACAAAATTTGCTCAATGATCTAAGGAGGCTTCTAGCCTAAGCCTGAAACGACTTTAGCGTCTCTGAATTGTTCGCAAGACGTGATATCCATATCTATAGAGCCGTGCTGCCAGTGCACAAACTTGTTTCTGTCGAAAGTTTACCAGAGTATATTGAACATGATCAGTAATAGTCGATATAGCATTCTGGATTAGCAAGCTGAAGTGGCATTAGGCCACATTTCACGCAGAGCCGGTGGGGTTGAAAACTGCTTGAGTATAAATCACAATCAACGTCTCACATAAGATGGACAGACGACCTTATGAAGATCGTCGGGAGACGCTGAATGAAACCGCGTCCAACCGGCGCATATGGAGGTCCAAAGGGGAGGCCCGTATTCAGCAGTGGACGCGTATTATGGCTGAGATGATGATGATAATGGTGTTTTGGCTGCATTGGCTGGCATCGTGTCCACCTGTCTTATTTTAAACCGACTTCAAAAAAGGAGGAAGCCCCAATTAGGCTGATTTCAAAAAATTCATCATCATCATCATCAGCCTATTATAGTCCACTGCTGGACGTAGGCCTCTCCTATTTAACTATGCGTATAGACGCATTGGGAAGTAAATGCCCATAATCGCCACGCTGAGCCAGCAGATTGGCGATCGCAGTAATGTGTCCACTATGATGACGCTGCTGCCCATCATCAATCTTTTATCAAATGATGGTCAGTGACACTTCGATCCCTTAGTCGACTCTTACGATACCCGCAGGAGGAGTCGAGGTGGTGACAAATGTATTCTTAATGCCGTCATCACACGGACGGAAAAAAAACTATGTTACTCGATATCTCCGAGAATTATGAATCTATTTTCAAAGTTTTTTTTAATCTAACGGGTATGACCTTGGAAATGGATTCGATATTTTTTTTTATTTGATGATTATTTCCTTACAAACAATGGACGAGGGTTCTAATTATTTTGCTCAAGAGTTTCACTCGCACTCTTGAAGTATTTGAAATAACATTACTCGTTATGTGAACATAATAATTGTCCTAAATAGAATCTTGATGGTTTATTAACGACTTATTGCGGCTGTGCAATCTTAAAATAACGACTATTTTGACTAGATACATTTTATTGGATCGTAAAGTGAGTGTAAGTATATTTTTATTATTATCGCTCGTATCTTCGCCATTTTATTTGGTATGGTAAATATAGGTAGGCTTTACATTGATAGCGAATGCACATTCATCCACGGGTGAGAGTGGGACAGCACTATGCACGGATATAGCGCGTACACAAAATAAATAAGATCAGATGTGTCACTGTAGGTTAAATTAAAATAATAGGGACCATGACTGTAATTAAAATAAAACACATACATACCCTAACTAAGGTATCGGTAACTAATTCTTTAACACATTGTGAAAAGGGATTTGTATTATGGCTTGTTGACATCGACCTCTTGAAAGATTCTCACAAAACCAGGTCAATTACTTGAACTAAGGGCGCAATCTTAAAAATATCTCTAAGTCGATTTCGCGACTGCAACTTAATTAGGGCGCGATCGCGATAAAGCGGCCAGCCCATTCATGTACCTACCCTTACGCCGCGGCCACGACATCGGTCTAAGGTGACTGGCTTAGTGGAAAACGTATGGTGGTCTCTCTCGTACCGTCGTACCCCTATCGGCATCGCGCTCTAACTCATAGATTCGCTCGCCGCTGGTCGCCTTACGCCGCGGCCACGACATCGGTCTAAGGCGACCGGCTAAGCGGAAAACGTATGGTGCTCCCTCTCGTACCCATATCGGCATCCCGCTCCAACTCATGGATTCGCTCGCCGCTGATCGCCTTAGACCAATGTCGTGGCCGGGCCGTTAGGGCCTACCGCGAGATTTGCAAATTACGAGTTTCTGTCTCTTTCAGTCCAATGACGCTTTCATGCGACAGATGCCTACTTATATGACTGATTCTGGAAAAATCAAGCTGATTTTATTGATGAACGTATAATAATTCGTGACAAACAGAACGTCCATGTAGTCGTAGATGTCTGCTTGCTGCTGAATTTTATGCACCTTATACACCTGTTGTAGGTGTATGTTTGTGAGCCAAATTAAAGCTCTACGAAGTTCAGTGACCCGGTGTATTAGTAGTGAAAACGTGAGAATATTTTTTTTTTTTTTTTTTATCAGCCTAGATTTGTGTCCCACTGCTGGGCAAAGGCCTCTCCCCTCAAACTCCATGACTCCCGAGTGTGTGCTTCCTCCGGCCAGTTGTTAAGAAAGGCATCCAGGTCGTCCCGCCATCTCCGTTTGGGTCTGCCTCGTCCACGCCTATTTTGTGGCATCCACTTGGTGGCTACGCTAGCCCACCTATCCGGATGCATGCGGCAGACGTGGCCAGCCCAGTCCCACTTGAGCCTAGCAGTTTTCTTACCAACGTCAGCGATGCGGGTGAGAATATTATTACTTAAATATTTATACATACCTATTACTGTATGGGTCGCTCCAAAATCCATTGTGTCATACAGTCGGTACTAACGAAGTAGTGATCTTTGAAATAATACTTAGGGGTAGACTGGAGAAGAAACCGTTATTGGATTTGTACGGCGGCTCGCGAGCCTCGAGTGTGACAGCCAAAAGTTGCTATTTCATTTATTATATTGATGAACCTCTACAGTAAACTTACATTAGGTAGGTACTTTCATAATATTTTCTTCGGTTACCGCGAGGATTACACATGAAATAAAACTATGAAAACGAATAAACTCGCGTATATTAACGAATTTTAACTTCATTCCGACGTTTCGAACACTTTACAGGGTTCAGGGTTCGTGGTCATCCGCAGACCACGAACCCTGTAAAGTGTTCGAAACGTCGGAATGAAGTTAAAATTAGTTAATTCGCGTATATTAACTAATTTTAACTTCATTCCGACGTTTCGAACACTTTATCCGTTTTCATAGTTTTATTTCATAGGTACTTTCATAATAATATGTGACTTTATCAGGGTAAAAAGGCCTTATTGTCGATGGCGCTTACGTCTCGCGGCGTTGTATTTTTATACGAACATACGAACAAAACGCCGTAAGCGCCATCGACAATAAGGCCCCTTTACCCAGATAACGTCACATATAGGCGACGTCAGTGGTGTAAGAATCTAGGTTACGGGATCCTTTGCCATAACATACACACATCAACAGTGACAACACAAACAACTGTGTGAGGGATTCGCACAAAATGGGGGCAATTTGTTAAAACAAAGACAAACGACACTTAACATGGAAGGGGAGTAATGGAGACGTCATTTTCAGTTTCTTTTACTATTCTCATGACAAAATAGTAGGCACAGTCGAGGACAATTATTTAACCCCCCGTGCGTACTAACCCCCTTATTGATAAGCGTCTCGTAACTTAGCTAGCTGGTAAGTATTGTTTATCCCTTTCGGATAGGATAATACCGAAAGAGACAAATTAGTACATTACGACACAAGTGCGAAAAAAATACTTTTTAGTACAGATGGTGCCTTTCCTAGGCTCTAGTGCGAGAAGTGTGTCATTTTAAGTCAGGTCCAAAACTTCGGAGGGCCATCTGCACTAAAAACCGTCGTACGAGACGCGTGCAAAAACGAAATTCGTAACTCGTGTCTATTTCACTCGCCCTATCGGTCGTGTTTTAAAATATCGCCACTCGTTTCGAATTTCATGTTTTTCGCACTTGTGTCGTAATGTACTATTTTGCCTTAGTTAGGAGACGTAAGTATATCAATAAGGGGGTACAGGTGTAGTGAGAAATTACTTGCCTTCGGAAACGTTCGTAAACACATGCTGTTTCAGGCAGTGTCACCGAGTCTGACTGAAGTAGCATGACAGCTATTACTGTCAGTCTCAGTGAGATAGACTGAAACAGCATGACGTTGACGAACGATTCCGAAGGCAAGTCATTTCTCACTACATCTGTAAGTCTGTAGGTATCTAAGCAGCGGAGAGGGATCAAGCAACTCTGTCTATGATTGTCTACTTTAACAATTGGAACTACTGCAGAAGTCAAACACATCCATTTCTTACAATCTAATCTATAAGCATCACTTTGACATAGTTCCTAATTGAAATAGGCTCCTAATTGGGTGACCCTAATATTTCTGACAACCCGTAGCCGTAGCATGAGTTGGAAAGTAAAAGGATACGTTAGGCTTTACTCGATACGTAATGCATTATATCGGTCTCGTACTTACATACCTATTGGAGCAAGCGCGATGTCCTGCTTTACGTATTGAGTAAAACCTAAAGGTGCATTTAGACAAAACGAGCATTCGCTCATTCTATCCCCCACTCTACGAAATTCGTTCGTTACACAAAACGTGATTCGTCGAAAATCGTTGATTACGTAGAGTGGGGGGATAGAATCAGCGAATGCTCGTTTGGTCTAAATGCACCTTCACGTTACCGATACTTGCAAAGTCATGGTACGGCTGCTGTTTTGTTTTGTTACCAGTTTTGCCGGTATCCTCGCTCTACGTGGTAAAGCATATTTCCGTGACTGTAAACACATAATTGACTACAATTCTGTTTTCCAGAGTTTAACACCTTCGCTGCGGCAATTAAGTTAAAATTGTAATTAACCATACTTGTACAGGTCATATATGACCTGTTCCGCGCTGAGCGTGTTAAAGGTCACTGTGAGAGGAAATTGACTATAATAATCATATTTTTGTATGATAAAATCTGAGTATCATGTTAGCCATGCATGAAGGTCACAATAATACCTACAGTTACAAAGTAATAAATATGGAATTGTTTGATAAAATGATTCTTACGCCTTAAAGACACCGAATGTGTAATACAGATGTTCAGATGTACTATTAGTGTATCAGCCGTGTGGTGACGGTAAATTCACATGATTGTCACATAGTGCTGCTATCGCCAATCCTACGCTAATTTACGACATTATAACTATAAAATTTGCACAGTTAGTATGCTTAACACATGATTGGTATGTCAGTATGTCTCCGCGAGATAGACTTTCCATCTTTTACCAATAGTTATAACATCTTTCAATAATAATAAAAGAGAGACGGATAGTTTATCTCGCGGCGACATAATGTCGCACTAATCCTGTGCTAAGTCTTCAGGGCTGATTTTTCAATCGCCAGATAAACGTGTTCGTTAGTTAAAATTGTCACTATCCTTTTCTAAAGTCCTAAGTCAAAACAGGATAGAGAAACATTTATCTGACATTTGCAATTTAGTATAAGCAGAACTAAAATTAGTGATTTAACATGAAGTTTCGTCTCCGAAATGTTTTGTGAACGTTATATGATAGCATTTCTGGTGACGGCTTGTTGTATAAAAGCGTTTGATAGAATAATTACGCTGTATAAGTTTATAGTGTTTATACAGCTATCCAGTGATATAAGCACGTCGTATATACGTTTTTATCACCAATATAATTGTGTAACGTGTAAATTGTGTGACGGCTTGTTGTATAAAAGCGTTTGATAGAATAATTACGCTGTATAAGTTTATAGTGTTTATACAGCTATCCAGTGATATAAGCACGTCGTATATACGTTTTTATCACCAATATAATTGTGTAACCGTTACTTGGCTTTTCTATATTAGATAAAAATAACCCATTATAGAACAATTAGGATCTTTAAAGGCGTTTGAAAGTTCTTTTTATCTCCTTTCATACTATCCGTAGGTATTAGTGAGTAGCAGTAATAAAAAAACCGTTAACCATCAGCCAGTAGAGCTAAATAATGCTTTTTACGACAAAGCTAGAAACATGCTTTTAAGTGTGCAAAACAGTAGATAGTGACAAGAGTAAGTTTTTTTTAATTAATCAATTATTTCACGTAAGATTCGCGTAAGTCCATACTACTTCATCGAAGCGGTCGGCTGTAGCCGTCCCTGGTACCCAAGGCACAACTTCCCGTTGTCTTGTATGTATATCTGTCAACGGGTGTCAATGGTTGGATATACCTGCAATTACGACGAATTTCCCAGGAACAACACATGTCTCGGATGCACGCCCTATTGAATTGAGTTTGTTTATTGAGTTTCGTTCGTACGTACGAGTACAAAGCCGTGCGAATGTTTGATTTTTCTCCAAGTTTTACAATATAATGTTATGGCATTTTGTAATAACGTGATTATGAGTTTAAGTGCCCATAAAATAGGCTATGAAATATGGCGACTGGCTGGGTCGCGACCTTTTTTATAACTATTATATATGACATATTATTTTGAATTATTTACTTTTTTGACATGTGTACGTTTTCCCATCAGTCTGCCTTTGCATCTTGTGAATATAGTATTAAAGTGTGTTGAAATATAGTTTTTAATTCTCAATTTCCCCATATCCATTTATTCATTTACAGTCCACAAATCGTAGCTATCATTTAAATTATATGAGAAAAATTTAAGAATCGACCTCATTATCATCATATGAGTGTAACTTACTCGAAATAAATGATTTATTTTATCTTTAATTTAATCAGTTTTCGTGACTCGCGATAGATATTATACCAATATTCTTTCACGCATTCATCGTTTGTGGGTTTCTTTGATTACGTACTTAGTTGTTTTTTTTTTCTAACTGGCAGGCTAGTAAAATGGAGTGCAACTTTAATCTTATTTTTATATATATTTATTTATTTTATTTATTTGGGGCATCAACAGCAGTACATAAGAAATTTACAAAACTAAGTGTACAATAAACAAAGCGAGTAAAAGACATCCACAAAAATACAATCAACATGCAATTCGTAGGACGCCCCTGAAAATTTCGGGAATTTAATACTCAGGAACGTATATTTGACATGTGTTATACCTCTTTCTTACAAGCATAGTCTCATTATTCGAAAACACTGGCCACTTAGAAAAAAAAAAAACAATGTCCGATTTTCAATTGTTTTTTAAAGTCGTTGAGTCGCTGGTGAAAATGGAGCTGTCCCGCGAAAGTTTTAGAGCAATGATTTATTATGACTTTAAAAGTGGATTAACACAACAACAATGTGGAGACCGATTAACTATTGCTTTTAGTAGTGAAGCACC
>JALPQI010020805.1:0-28589 GCA_025490895.1 Thaumatotibia leucotreta | reverse complement strand
CAAAACTTTACAAGCGTACAATTCTACAAAATTATATAAATTCCCATACAAAAAGTTGACAATTTTGTAGAATTGTTATCTTGTAAAGTTTTGTGGTATAGGGGCCTGGCCCCTCTACAAAATTGTCAACTTTTTGTATGGAAATTTATACAATTTTGTAGAATTGTACGCTTGTAAAGTTTAGTGGTATAGGCCACTGGTTGTTTGATATTTTCGCGCCATCGAGGTGGTTTTTATCACAATGTTGTATTGAATAATCCCACAATATCGTACCAGACTACCTTCCGTCGATCACAGCGAATTTAGTCAATGGTTTTGTGAAGCTAATCACTAGCGACATCTGTACGTAGTGGTTCGAAGGTACTACAACCTTAAGCCATGAATGTTTAAGAATGTCGTATTGATTTCCTTTTTAAACTAGTTTACTGACAACATTATTTTTAAAACAAGTAGTAATTGTGCCAGCCATTGCATATTGCAAGTGCAATTTACATTAAATTTTTCGTACCAGCGGGCAGGGGGATGGCGGGCGAATGACGTTTGCCGTGGAATAAGTTTATGTTACAATGAATTTTTACTTTTATTTTAAAGACAAACGGGTCTTAATCGCCTAAACTTACGTTTAATTATATCCTGACGTTTCGAGCATGACGTGACACCCGTGGTCGCAGGCAGACTTACGCGATTAAGACCCGTTTGTTTTTAAAATATGAGTAATAATACTAATAATCGTGAAAGTTTAATAGTTATTTCTTATACAAGGGTGCAAAGTTGTATTTTACCCGCGAGTATGAAATTGAAACACGAGCAAGCGATAGGATTCTTTAGTTGAACCACGAGCGAAGCGAGTGGTTCTAAAATAGAATCCTGAGCGCAGCGAGTGTTTTAACATACGAGAAGTAAAATACATTTGCACCCGTGTGTAACACAAAACTTTTCCCCTCACTATAGCGAGGAAACTCAAAAAAGGTAATTATTTGTTCACATCATCAGGTTAGTGATAATAATTTTCGAAATGCATCATGTATTTAATGCAAGATTTTGTCGCGGTAAACTTAGCACGAAAAAGTAAACACATCACGATTTTAACACATTCCTGTAGTTGCACACCAACGCCAATGCATTATTAAATCATTCTCATTCATTATTTTTACAAAATCATAACAGAACACCCTGAAAGTTGTTTAGTTTACTATTTTTATGCGTATTCGAGTCGGTGACTAAAGATTATAACCTATAATATTCATTGACAATGTTGACATTTTCTGCGTTTTGTGATTGCATCTAGTCATCTTATCATAATTCACTTAAACAATTGTTAATGGAATTTTAGGATTTATGTGTTAAAATCATCATATTATATAAGGGTTTGTATTTTTCAATAAATTCTCAAACAAATTATTTAATTATCATTAATATGGAACGATTTCCATGAGCATTTTACGTTTTGTTATCTGTTTAAACGAGTACTACTTCGCGCTACGCTTCAAGGTCATTACTTTGCCACACAAGTGAATAATATGCGTTTTTACCCGTTCGTATTGACGGATAAACGAACGAGACGGAGGACGAAACGCGCTTTACGAGCTAGTGAGGGGAAAATGAATTTTCACTTTGTTCATTTTCAACCACTTTCGATGATTCAAACTGCATATTCTATAAAAATGGTTTGGCTACATTTATGTAGAACAATATGTATATCTAATACCGCTTGTGCCCTGATTAAATTACAATGTACGTAGAGTAAAAAAAATGGTTCGTCAATAGTATATAAAGTTACAGCATATTTAATTACCTTTTATTTGATACCACACACGATGGTGTACTTTAGACGGTCGAGGAATAAATAATCGCTTTTCAAAATTAAGTAGCAGCCATTTTAGTGACGACGTTACTGGTGACCTAGACCTTTGAGAGAGTATCTCTTGACAGTTTTGGATAGAGAATAACATATTTTTTCTACTCCTGTACTTTTATTTGTCATTTACAGGGTCGTGAACACACCTTTAACCTCTTTGACGCCATGGATAATACCAAAGCTGTCACTCACTCGCCACAACAAAATGACAAAGCTGAACTAGAATTTTACGCACATACATGTAGGTATACATACATACAGGGTGTAAGTCTAATACGGGCGAAGCTCTTAAGGGGTATTAGTTTACGACATAATAAGTACATTCAAATAACTTTTACTTAAAATCAGAGCAACAAAATTTTCCATACAAAATAATTCGGCGCGCAATGTAAAGCAACATACGCGAGTTAAACACTCGTTGACAGCTAATTTCAAAAGCAGATGACATAACTGCCAAATCAACAATAACAAATGTTCGTACCTACATTGCTGCTCCGATACTCTTAAAAAAATCTGTGGGGTCTAAATAAGAGTAACTTAAAAAAAACCTTGTAATCCATGATTAAACTAGTGAATCCCATGCCTGGTTTAATTGATCGCCCGTATTAGATTTACACACTGTATATGTATGGCTCTGTGTACCAGGACCTAGGAATATATCGGTCTTTGTCGTTGAACCTGCAGTGCCAATATACACCGTGTTTTTATTGATTTCCGTTAAATAGGACAGGTTATTTGGGACATTAATAGAAGTTTCCTAGTGTATCGGCTTTTGTTCAATTCGTAAAATAATTTTTCTTCGTTTTCATACATAATAATTGAAATAGCAAGTGTGAGATAACCTTAAGAATATCATCTCAGGTGACTGACGGCACATGTCAAAATAAGTTTCATTAGGATGTAATAAAGGTTGCAATACACTTGTTCAGTCATTCAACCTTTTTTTTTAATAGTAACTCAATAACAGTTTGAATTAAGGTACTAGTTTCTTAGACAAATTGATTATTTTTGACCTAAATAAGCTTCCCTTTAATTTAACGGAAATCAATAAAAACACGGTGTATCAGTTGTTGGCGTCCAAAAGGTGAAGCCCCTACCTTAAAGATGTCAAGATAAGTATACAGGGTGGCCCATTCAAATCGGTCAATATGGGAAAGTCTGAAACTTTAAGACATACAAAGATTTGTTCTTAGGAACCATGTCACCGATTTTGATAAAAAGAAAAAATGCATTCATACATTTGAAAAAAAACTGTACCCAGCTAGGGAATCGAACCCAGTTGTTTTGAAAAAATAAACATACACTATTTCTATTCAGATATCGTTTGTGTAGGTCTTATGCTGTAAATGTCTCTAAGAAACATGATGTCTAAAATGAATGGAATTCATTGTTTTCACGTACTTAAATTTATTCTACTAGGTATTTATTGTGTAAATCTTAAGATTTTTTTTTCATATTTATCAACGCAGTTTTTCTTATTGTCAAAATCAATGACATGGTTCCTAAGAACAAATCTTCGTATTTCTTATATATTTTTTTTTTTTATTATTATTTATTTATTATATCAAAATGTACATTTATTTTTAACATTTGTCCCACAAAACGGTTTACACAGTTTGACTGTGTATAGTTTCAGACTTTCCCATACTGACCGATTTGAATGGGCCACCCTGTATATTGTCTATTTCCTATAAACGCATCCGGGCATACACACGGTGCATGTTTGGGATTTTAAGACACCTCGTGTATACAAGCCGTAATGAAATACATGGCTGCTAACCTAATTTCAAATTTCATTTCTGATGTATAGTAAACCATAGAGCTTTTTTTAATTTTGACGTCTCCCGTCCAACGTTGATTATTAATAAAATTGTGTTCGACAAAGAAATTTCTCAAATTTACAATTTTATTTGAAAATAAGTGCGTGGTCGTAGAAAAAGTATTGTATTCAACATTGTTTAACAGAGTCAAAAAATGCTCGTGGCATATTTAATAAAAATTTTCGGCTTCGCCTCAAATTGTTACCCACCCAACACACCGTTTTTGACCTCTCTTAAACAAGGGTTGCATAAAATACTATAATAACATACTAAAATTTGGTGCTGGTATCCGAATGTGATCTTTTTCCATCCACATGCGTCCGTAATATCATGCACTATGGATTTTTACCCTATTCTATTCTAATAAGGATGCTAACTTCGTAAAATCAGGTTAGGTACTGAAAAATACTAAGGACCCTACTAGGCTTTTTTACTATCTAATGCTTCATATTAATTATTTCCTACGGCGTTAGAGTATTTTTATTAGGTAGCTTTAAGTTTACTGTACAGGGTGGAAAAATGAATGTCACATGGATGACAACTACCTTAAATATTGTAAATAGCACATTTTGTTTAAGGGAGACTTTCCTTCGTTTTTTAAAAAAATAAATTTGCATTTAAAGATTTATGAAAAATCGGTTGCTTCAGTCGGACCGGTCAAATGTGACAAAAAATAACGTGCCGTATTTTATAATGCATTTTCATAGCCTTCCGTTATTCTGATTGTAGTTGTTAAAGTTGTTGTTGTTGGCAAGCGATTTTTCATAAATCCTTAAATGCAGAATTTATTGTTTTTAAAAACAAAGGCAAGTTTTTCTTACCCAAAATGTGCTATTTACAATATTTAAGGTAGTTGCCATACATGTGGCATTAGATTTTTCCACACTGTGTTTATTTTGATGGGTCTACCATCTGTAAGAAAAATAATGTATACATACTCGTACTTGTAATTTACTTCTAAGTTATTTATTTATAACTATGTATTACCTTGTCAATTTTACAAATAATGGTAAAGCTCAACAATGCCACAATACAACAAACCACACCATTTGATGCTTGCAACCACATTGCTGAAATTGAAATAATTAATTAGATAGACTTAGATATACACCGTGGGCTGTTCCAACCCGACCAGAGTATTCCTAATCACATTTAGAAACTATAATGTCATTCATTATACACTTTTCTGGGTGTCGCTTTGTTCCAGAGATATAGATTTATATTTAGATTTATTCATTTGCACAACATTTAATTACAACATAAATCACATTGTACTCAATCCATAAGAATCCACATTGTGCTCGTAATTCAATAAATAAAATGACGAAATACAAGTGAGCAATAAAGCGGCAATTATAATTCATCTAAAGCGGATCGTCAGAACAGATATGAATTAAATGAAAAATTTAAAAGTAAAATTATATAAATAAACCTTATTTATAGCCTTAGTAATAATAATTACAGTACCAATTGAAAAAAAAATAATTGTTACTCAGTACAAAAGGTCATTTAACGGCTTTGGTGCCATTATGGCGAATAGTCTCACTAACCTCAAAAAGGTAACACTCATTTTAAGTGCCAGTTTTATGAATAATATTTACTTTTTATGATAAAATAGAAAAAAAAGGTTTTTGCTAAAAATGACAAAGGGTTATAAGAGCCCACGGTGTATAGATACACTTTTGCAAAAATTTACTTAATAAAATAATGTTGTTTTTCTTAGATTTGTATTACGTATGCATAAGCGTTGAAGTACTCGTTTTTATGATTGAATTAATAATTATAAATCTCTTCTTTATTAAAAAATACACAAACATAAGATACAAATTGACGTAAGCACAGTCACCATCACTCAGATAAATATTGGAGCGGCACCGCGGGAATATATACGCGGTTTGATGTAAAATATCGCTACTCAACTTTGAAGTAACTAGATTGAATTAATTTAAGACACGCTATACTTCGTTTTTTTTAGCATTAGAAAGACCTTTGCAGAACGAGATATAAGGTTTTTTACAGGCAAATTCTGCGGATCGAACAGTAAATACGAGTTATTAAATATCACGAATTTATTATCATGCTATATTAATACATACATTACTCAGTGTTGTGAACAGATAAGAAACATAATGTTAGTTAAGTTATATTCTAAGATGAAAAGATATTAAAATTTTTAATAAATTGCGTTTGCAATTTTTCATGGAAAGGTTGTACATTAAAAAACCTAAAGAGGCAGAGTTCTCACACAATTTTAAAATGCCACTGTCACTATCTGTCATTCGATTTCATATTGTTTTCGGTTGAGTCGGTTGTGTTTTATATTGCTGTTAGCTTACTTAAAGATTGTTGTTATCGTTTTTGTTCAAATTTCGTTATTAGTAGAGGTCCAAATGGAAAAAATTGTGCGCTGTGAGTTACAGTTTTGTAATTTTTACCAGAGCTAGAGGGTGTAAAAATAAATATTTTTAGATGTGGAGGGAAAACCAATTTCCCCCCTGAACGTGGGGGGAGGGGGGTGAATGTGCAAACGGAAGGGTTATGTTTAAAATTTTTTCTTCTAATATTTAGGCCTACTATTCAATGTTTGGTATCATTTTCATATAAAATAGACACGAGAAATTCATTTTTGATAATAAACATGAGGATTTTCATATATAAAAAAATAATTATTGGTATAAAGGTAAAATAATCACCGTTTTTATTTTGATTGTTGCGTTATATAAGTATTACCAAATAAATAAATGAAAATAAAAAAAATACTACAAGATAGCATATTTATTGTAGTTTTTAAAAATATATACTTTTTGGAACTTTCCATGCAAAAATATGTTGTAAAAAAATTGCACCTGTCGCGTACCTCGAATAAAAAAGGGACGTTGCTTTGACTTATTGTTGACAGTACGTTTCTACTGCGGGAATTTAGCGATTTTGCGTAAACAAAATACTCCAAAATGCCTGTTAGGGCAAATTGCATCAACCTGGGCTAACCAAGCACCCCGGGTTAAACGTTTATTTCACACGGAATTTGATAATTGATAAATTTCTTATGAAGTAAGTGACTGACCCGGCACTATACAGAGGATATCCGAGACATCAGCCTATGTGATATTAGAATGGCTCTTGAACAGCTCAAAAATAACAAGGCGTCTGGGGAAGACGGAATTATAGCTGAGCATCTGAAGCCAGGTGGTAAACCAATCCTTATGGCCCTTCAGAAGTTGTTCAACTCGGGAAGGGAGAACGCCTTAGGCATGGAACAGAAAAGTGGTGGTACTGTTCTTGAAAAAAGGTGACAACGCCTTATTGAAGAACTATCGATCCATCTCACTTCCGAGCCATATTTATAAGATGTTTTCAAGAGTCATTACGAATCGTCTCCCGAACAAGCCGGTTTCCGAATTGGCGTTTCGTAAATGTTATACAGAAGACCGAGGAATAGGTATAACCTGCCCCTCTGTTTAGCGTTTAGCGTTTGTGGACTACGGTAAGAGGGGTTTCCATGACGTATTAATGCGGTTTCATTTAGGTCGAGAGAAAGGGACAAGGCTATACGAGTCGTGTATCACTGCCCCTTTCCCAGAACCTAAACTGAATCGCATTAGTACGTCATGGTAACCCCCAAGGCCTTCGATTTGATCGAAACTCTAGGCGTACTGCAGTCTCTTTAACGATACCAAGTAGACTACCGCTATTTCGAAATGTTGAGGTGTTTGTACGAAAGCGCCACTATGTCAATCCGACTCCAAGACCAGAGCTTGAAGCATATTATACTGCAGCGGGGAGTCAGGCAAGGAGGTGTCATCTCCCCTAATCTGTTTACCGCTGCACTGGAAGATGTCTTTAAGACTGGACTGGAAAAGGTAAACAGCATAAACAGCGAGTACCTCACTCACCTTCGATTCGCTGATGATACGATGGTCTTGGCTGAGACCTTGGAAGATTTCAGTACGATGCTCGCTGACCTCAGTAGCGCCTTCGAGCGAGTTCGTCTCAGGATGAACATGGATAAGACGAAAACTCCCGTTACACTCGGAGACTAAACTCGAAGGTGTAGACGACTATAATATACCTAGGACAAGCTACCCAGTTAGGTAGATCCAACTTTGAGTAAGAGGTCAATCATCGAATCCGACTAGGTTGGGCAGCGTTTGGGAAGCTATGACACATCTTTCCGTCCAATATTCCGCAGTTCTTGAAGGCAAAAGTATTTGATCAGTTTGGCAACACACACTGATCAAAGATTTAAAAGAGTGATGACATACGGTACTGAAGCGTTGTCGCTTAGAATGGGCCGCATAAGAAAGCTTAAAGTCACCCACAGGGCAATGGAGAGGGTTATGGTGGGAGTCTATCTGCGAGGTCGTATTAGAAATGAGACGATCCGCAGCAGAACCAACGTATAGCTCCATAGCTCTCCGAATCACTAAACTAAAGTGGCAGTGGGCGGGGCACATTGCACGTAGAACCGATGGCCAATGCGGCGGACTCGCAGGTGGAAGGCACAGCGTGGGTAGGCCCCCCACAAGGTGGACAGTGAAGGTCTCAGAAGTCCGCTGGATGCGAGTGGCGCAGGACCGGTCATTGTGGCAATCTTTCCCTCAAAGAAGGCCTATGTTCAGCAGTGGACGTCTTTCGGCTGATATAGTAATAATGATGATTTATGAAGTAAACCTTTAACAATTTATTGTCAAATTCCATATGATATAAACTTTTAACGTGGGTGAACTGGGTTAGTTAATTGTTTAGTCCCGGTTAGTGAAAATTACCTTTATCGTCTTTGGTAATGAGATCATTACCTAATGACACTTGTAAATATGATTACCCATTCCGATTAATATGATCAGATACTATATATCATACATGTGATCAGATAGACCAGATATATAATATACACGCGATATACAATAATCGATAAAATTTAAAAATAGAATCTGATCAAATAAAATTCTTAATAATCTTAGGTTATTTAAAAAAAGAAGATCAGAAAATATTCAATTTACTTTCATATCAATAAATATTTACAATTGTAAATATGTATAATCTATGAGCAGTTGCCGGCACAAAAGTCTCTTTTTTGAGATTACGCGGAGGTTTTTGTTGGAGGTACGCGTCAGGTAAATTTTTTTTTCAGTGAATCTTTGTATGTAAGACTACAAAATGTGTATATTTTTAAAAACTGCAATAAATATGCTATCTTACACAATTTTTTTAAATTGGATAACGTTGCTTTTTAATACTTAAATGACGCTTAAATTAAAATAAAAACGGTAATTTTTTTACTTTTATTCCAAAAAATCTACATTTTTATATGAAATTGCTCATGTTTATGATAAAAAATGGATTTTCCAGGTCCGTTTTACACGAAAATGATACCAAACAATGCATAGTAGGCCTTATTAATTAGTAAAAAAATATTAAACGCAACCCTTCCGCATGCACATTCACCCCCCTCCCCCCGCGTTCAGGGGGGGAATTGGTTTTCCCTCCACATCTAAAAACAATTATTTTAAGACCCTCTAGCTCTGGTTAAAATTACAAAACTGTAACTCGCAGCGCACAATTTTTCTCAACTTTGTATGGACCGTGACCCTTACTATATTAATTGTTGATCTATTTAGATATTTTGTTTGTGCACATTTAAAATGGATGATGTCGTAGCCGGTTCCGGTTAACGTTTTTTTTCATTTCTAAAGAAGAAGTGGCAAAAGCAAAATCCTGTGACTACCAGTGAAAAGCGGATGGTGGTGAATATTTACAAATTAAGAAATGTGCCATAGAACGGAATATCCCACTAAATTGGATCGTGTGAAAAAGACTGCTGAGACTGCTGGCATGGCACTGTTGGCTACGGTGTACAACATTTTAAAAGAAAATAATTTTTAAATGAAATTAGATAATGTAATACAGGGTGGGCCAGTGATAAATTCACTTTTGTCTCGATCCTTTTTGTCAAAATTACAAAACACTGGCATATACGAATGGTGTCATTTAAAAGAAAAAAAACGAAATTTTTTATTCAAAATGGAGTCTTACACGGGAGAACAGCGAGCGTTTTGCATCCAAGCTTTTTATGAAAACGATCGTTCTTATGTGTCTGTTCGTCGGCGTTTTCGACTTGAGTTCGGATTACGCAATATTCGCGAGTGTCCCAGCACAAATTTGATCAAGCAATGGTTAGTCAGATTTAAAAGTACTGGCTCAACACTAAAATCTCGACATAAGGGACGTGCACGATCTGTGCGTACTACAGAAAACATCGAACGGGTGAGAGCGTCTGTGCGAGCGGATGCAAGAAACTCAACGCGTAAACGAGCTACGGTTAATTCAGACCGTTACATCTCTATGTTAAGGGATTTCCTGGCACCGAAACTTCATGAATCGCATGGTTACAACAACAACACATGATTTCAGCAAGACGGGGCCACCTGCCATACAAGTAACGTGACCCTGGTAGCTTTGCATGAGGCGGGGTGATATTGCTTGGCCTCCCAGGAGCCCTAACTTAACTCCAGCTGACTTTTTTTTGTGGGGTTACTTGAAAAGTAAAGTGTACTCAAATAATCCGGCAACCACAGCAGAATTAAAGGAGAACATTCGCCAAGAATTCCAAGCAATATCTTCGCAACTTCTGACGAAAGTCTTTCAAAATTTACAAGCAAGGCTGGAAGAGTGCCGCAACCGCCATGGACGACACCATGGTGATTTAATTTTTAAAACGTAAAATTTATTTATTTGACATACTTTCTAAATATACTTTTTATTTCAAAACACAAAAAAACACCAATTATTTCAATTTTCAAAAATGCATTTATCATTGGCCCACCCTGTAGATAACACTGTGGAAAATTTTATTATAAACGTTGGTGGTTCCGAGTCCTCGGACTCTTCCACTGACAGTAAATAAAGCTATGTATGTCATCTGAGTTTTATTTTAGCGTCCCAGATTAAAGCCGCCTATAATGGCGGCAAATACTAAACGACGTTGCCGATGGGTAGGGTTGTCTTAGTATTGTTATCTGCTCAGTCTTTATGACACCGTGTCCGCTTTTATTTATATCGATAGTTTTAATCCTTAAATGCATGATTTTAAAAGTAGTGGGAGTGCATAATGTAAGCCAGATTAAATATGCAAATATTGTTAAATTTTAGACCGTAAACTTCATTAAGTTCAGTAAATGTAAAATCGGTACGATATGAGTTACAAATTCAAAACTTAGTTAAAAACCGCCAAACACTAAACGAAAACTTTCAATATTTAACTTTTTTCTAAATTGTCGCCATCTTGTTTATAAAACACTTATAACTTTTTTAAATACAGTTTTGCCAACGAATTAATAATAAATGTGAAAACTATGCGTTCAGCTATCGGTAACTATCAAATGATATGTATGTACATAAGTTCCGAGAAATTCTGTGGTATCGGCCGAAATCGAAGAAGGAAGGTTTACGACCACTGCTTCTTTGTTCACCCGTTTGACAGATAATTCTAATCTTAAATAAAACGAAGTATAGCTCAGTGTCATCTCCACCGAACCTCTGCGAGGGCAGCGGCAGCAGCAGAGGCGGCCGAAAAATCCAAGGTGGGAAAATACAGTGGTCTCGGCGCCGAATATAATTTCGTTCCTTTCGGCGTCGAGACCTTTGGTCCGTGGGGTCCTAGCGCTCTGAGTCTCTTCAAAGACCTATCGAAAAGACTCAGAGACGCCACGCATTAGCTTGGCAATCCAGCAAGGAAATGCTGCCAGCGTCTTGTCTTGAGTATCATGCCGCATGATTCATGCCGCAGGGGCCTGTTTTAGATTTATTTTAGATCTTATTTAGTTTTATTTTAGATTTTATCTAGTTTTACTTTAGTTATACTTTGTAATTTAATTTATCACATTATTTTGATGATCATTAGTAGCATAGTCAGTAGTTTGTCAACCTCCATAGCCTAGTTGGTAGTGACCCTGCCTACAAAGCTGGAGGTTCCGGGTTCGAATCCCGGCGAGGGCATTATTTGTGTATTTATTTATCACAAACATGTGTTCCTTGGTCATGGTTGTCTATGTATTTAAGTATCTATCTATTATATATATCGTCGCCTGGTACCCACAACACAAGCTTTAATTGAGCTTACCGTGGGACTAGGTCGATTGATGTAAGATATCCCAAGATATTTATTTATTTAACATAACCTAATTCATTCATTCGGTCATAAAAATAAGTACTTAATATTGACTCCACTGTGTATGTGAACTTAGCCACCAACTGTCCGTACGCTAATATTACTATTAATAAGAAGAAAATCTTACGAATCTGGATTCGAATGAAAAATTCAACTAGAGCAATTGCTTCTGAAAAGATTATCGTTGCAATAATAACGCTACCGGTGCTCAAACTGAATCCACAGCAAGACTTCAAAAAAACCATGGTTACTGAAACAGAAGCAAAAATGTTAATCGTGTTGTAGGGTTTGCATTTCAAATATTTGAATATTCGAAAATTAATTATTTGTAACTTATTTGTATAATATTACATGGACAAAGCCCGGACGACCGGAGCAAGGAATGTACCTTTCACTAGTGCTTATTTAAATGTATACTGTTTTATCGACATAGGTACATATCAATAATTTTTGGCTTAAAACTAAACTTTTTTCCCCTAGTAATTCCACATTAGCGTTGAATGTTTTCGGATAAAATCCCTTTTTTTTCAAACAGCTTGTTTTTTTCGGAAAAACCAATGAAAAATTCCACTTTAATTTTCAACTCTGAATCAATGATAATTTTAGGCCTAATTTTCCCTTTATACCAGGAGAACGCGCGGTGTCATGTAGAAAAAGTCAATTGAA
Source organism: Thaumatotibia leucotreta (assembly GCA_025490895.1). Lineage (NCBI taxonomy): Eukaryota > Metazoa > Arthropoda > Insecta > Lepidoptera > Tortricidae > Thaumatotibia > Thaumatotibia leucotreta. The sequence goes on along the minus strand of JALPQI010020805.1, from coordinate 16,078 downwards.
GTACGGTCCATTCATCCTTTGTCTTATCTAGTAAACAACTTTCTAACCTAAAAGTACACGTTTTCTGTTGTAAACTGCTGTTTCCTTGATTCAAAATAAAGCAATTTACTAATCACTACGGACAGACTGCACAAAGGTTCACTATTGGGATGCATACTAACGAATGTAATAATATAGTTACGCATAATGTCTTCTAGCCGAAATATTGACAAGGCGAATCATATTTATGCATATTTTTTTACGCATAATATTTAAAAGCATACACATTAAAGGCATACCCGTCATAATAACTAATATCACACAGTATAAATACAAAATTGCATAATAATTATTACGCATCATTTCACGATGCATACAAATAGTTAATCCTAAAATTAGACTACCAACTGGCATGATTGACATGCTATTACAGTTAGCTACCTTTCGTTTACGATTGACGATTAAACGTTAGCGATTGGCAACTTATCTAAGCATCCAGGCGTTCTATAGTATACGGAGAATGACGGAAGATTCACATTTAGTTTTATGAATAAAAGTGACGGTGACTAATAAAAAAATATAAGCGATTAAGGAAAACCGATTGTTTCAACATGGCAAATCAAGTGTGTAATCTGTATAATATATTATGGGAACAATAGTGAGGTCGACGGGGGTCTGCGAGGCAGACCCCCTATTCTGCGTAGTTTAGGCGCTTCGCGCCTGGACAACACACTAACCTAACCAACCTAACCTAATTTATCTAATACTTTGAAATTAGATATTAACGCATTTTAATATTTTAAATTCAAGAGACCCGCAACAAAAATTATGGTTTCCGAAACATATATGACTAGTAACCATTAGTCCAAACAGTAATATGCGTAGTATACATTAGGCAAATATAAATTAGTCCAAGTTAAATTATTACAAAACTTTAATATGCGAACAAAGTAGTATGCCAAAATAATTACTATGCGACAGTACATTTATGCTAACACAAATTATGCGAAGAAAAGTATGCCAAAATAAAATAGCCTGAAAAAGATTATGCGACCAGAAGGTATACCCTGCACAAATACGTACTCAGGTATTTAGGTATAGGCAAATAATGGCAGTTTACAACAGAAAAGTGTACTCTTAGGATAGAAAATTGTTTACTTTATAAGACAACTAAGGATGAATGGACTTTAAGATGAAAAGGAATGACAGTGACATTGATTATTTCTGTAAAAACCCGAAAAAAAACATAAAAAACGAAATTTTCATACATTCCTGAAAAAAAATATTTCTTTTTTTCGACATTTGCAACGCTATTTCATATCTTTTCCAGATATAAAGTAATTTATGCAGTCGATACAGAGAGCTGACGCCATCAGTACATTATGGCCAGGCAGCAGCAGTAGGTACAGTCGAAGACAAAATAAGGGGTATACAAAAACGTTCAAAAATATGTCCCAGTGCACTCTAATTCTGTGTAATAAGAACGTCGTAACATATTTATGAACGGATTATTTCGATACTTATTTTTGCACTTGACTGTAAGCATAAAGCAGGAACCGTTTTTTTCTCCATACACAAAAACGGTTCTTTTTTCGTTAATTTTCGTTCTTCAGTATATAAATTCTAAATGAATGGAGTAATTTAAAAATATGACATTGTAAATTTCATAAAATATTGAGTAGTATATAAATAGTATGAAACATTTTAAAATATTGGGCTATTTCCAGGTTTTTGTAAAATAACGGTTCCAGTCCCTGGCACAAAGTACAAACTAAACATTTCAAATTGTATAACTAACAAACTGAAATGTGATCGGTTGAGCAAAAACGTCCCACTTTGTCGCTTGCCATAAATGCGCAAAAGACATTTAAATGCGTATTCAATTACAGAATCGATGGCCGTTAGGGTGGAAAGGTTCTCGAGTGGCAGCTACGTACCGGAAGGCGCAGCACAAGGTGGACTGATGACCTGGTGAAGGTCGCAGGAGTCCGCTGGGTGCGGGTGGCGCAAGACCGGTCATTGTGGCAATCTTTTTTGGGGAGGCCTATGTTCAGCAGTGGACGTATTTCGGCTAATATGAATATGAACATGATTCCGCTTACCGTAAAAGCCACAAAGTGGGACATTTTTACTAAAACTCCCGCATTTTTTCCTCAAGTAAACTTACCGTCCCATAAAAATACTGATGTTGTGTTAGATTTATATTCTTAACAATAAAATTAACTTCTTTGTGCAAGTTTTGAAAAAAATAACAATTTGCAGTAAATTATTATCAGTGAATTAAAATTTTCTTTATTTAGAATTGACATGTGAAAGAATATGCCAAATTATAATGAATGTCATAATGAATTGTCAAACAATATAAAGAAGGTGTCAGACGAACGATCAATAAAATCGAGAATTGTAAGCTAAGTGTACACCTGCAAGTTTTGAAATGAAGAAATAAATAAAAGAGATGCAGATAAACGGTACTCACTTTTACTTATCCTCGTAACGCCCATTCTATTTTTAGGACAAGTGAAATAATAACCCATTGTCCTAAAAAACGGAATTTTATTTTTAATTTTGGGCCCTACAAAATAAAATACATATTCCTTTGAAAAATATGACGTCATGGGCCGTTATCAGTAAATATTGCTGTCCTAAAAATAGGACGTTGGGCCTTACGAGGTTATATTTCCGCCTCAAAACCTGCAGCAGTAACTTGTGGGTGTAAACTCAGCTTAAAAGTTTTAAACCAATAGTAAATTGTATAGCCAAGGGTCAAAAGTGATTCATTGCATCCGAGATATTTCTAGCGCTCAAACATAGTAAAATAGCGAATAATTCGAGGGTCTATGGGTCACTTTCACCCGAGTTAAACACTACTTTTTTATTCATTTGGACTTTGAGGAAAGTATAAGAATCGATTAAGTTTCAATAAAAAATACTTTTGACCCACCTCTACTTACTACATACGAACATTGAATTTTCCGATCATGTCAGGAGAGATGGCAAATTCTTTCGACCCTAAGGATGAAAGAGCAATTTTCACCATGCCTAACTACGTACACAAATTAAACTTTCCGATCAGGAGGGATGAAAAGTTAATTTGTAAGTACTAAATAAGTTAACTGAGGATGAATACGACATTTATTCTCATGACATAAGGGTCTGGGTCAATGTTCAGCGTTTTTACGGTGTTTATTTTTTGTCCTTGTCGCCTCTGCAAGTATTATTAGGTACAAGAGATGACCGAGTACTGTTTTCATGTAAACGTAATTCGGCCCCAATACCAATTCTAGCATAATCAATACTGCTACTTATCCTTCCGTCGGGTAATAATCGTGGGAGGACAATGACGAATCCGACCAGTTGAAACGCTCCTCGGAAAATTACCCGTATACGGGTCACACACTGCTGTTTAATGCCTCCACTACAAGTCTGCGGATGGGTCCGTGAACGTCGGCATATGCATCCGCAGACGTATCTTCACCAACCGTCCACACGTCTGTTGATCGTTCAGTCTGAGTTCAATCTCGTCAGAAGCTACACGCGAGAAAAATGGACGTTGAAACTACCGGACCCCTCCGCTGACGTGTAGTGGATGCATAAGAGGAGTTTCCGTTTGCACGTTCCAGCTTTGGAATCAACTCCCTGCCGAAGTTTCCTCAGTAGACTACAGTTTTTGGAAAAGAGTTAATAGGTTTTCAAAGGGTCAGCAATGGGTATTTGCATCCCCATGCAGACGTCCGTAAATTGCAGTTACTGCTTACCATCAGACCGTATACATGTTTGCCTCGTAAATAATGGATCTGTCAAGTATTGCCTTGAAGAATCTTTTGAGGTAGGTAATCAACTAATCACCAAATTAAAAAGTTAAAAACCGAGTCCAAGTAATTGTAACCGTTATAATGGCGGGACCAGATCCTGAATTCGATCGATTCATATTGCATTATTTAGTACTGAATTTGTACTATTTGGTACCTGTTGTAAAAAAAAATGTACCTCTTCCATTTTAAAATCATACTTCAATTAAATAGTTTGGTCCTGCCATTTTAACGTTATAATGGCGGAACCAGGTCCTGAATTTTGTCCGTGTTCTGTCGATTCATATTGCATTATTTAGTACTGAATTTGTATCCATTTCAAAATTATACTTCAAATAGTCTGGTTCAAATGGTCTGGCGGAACCAGACTATTTAAATTTTTTTTACAACAGGTACCAAATAGTACAAATTCAGTACTAAATAATGCAATATGAATCGATCGAATTCAGGACCTGGTTCCGCCATTAGAACGGTTACAAGTGATTTCTCCAAGATCCCATCATCAGACACCGATTTGGTGCCAACGGGACCATGCCGGGTTTATACCCATTCGATCATAAAAAAATTAATCGGTTCAAGATTCTCGGAGAGTAACATACATAATACAGGGTGTTTGTTATGTCGTTAGCCAAATTTGGATATGTCATTCGCGATCACCAGTACACAACATTTTTGAAAAAAAAGTGACACTTTTTTTTAGTTTTTTTTCCCCTTTTTTATCCGGAAAAAACATAATTTGTGGTCACTAGGCAAGTTTGTTTCAATCCGTGCGATTCGATGGCAGACAAAAGGGAAGCAGGTTTGAGTAGTCAAGTCTTAGCCAATCAGGAGTTCATCACAAGCACCGATCAGCCGACGTCACTCACCCCACCATCGGCACTAAACAATGAATAAAATGTCCAAACTACATGCACACACGATTGTTATTTGATTAAAACTGCCCAAGCGCATACCTACCTGTACCTACTCGTCGTCATCAACAATTCAATTTGCTTAGAGAGTGCATTAGAATCGATATCTGAGGTAAACCAGTACGCGTTTGTATGACGGAACATTTAAGTTACTCCGTTCTTGAAGTCAAATTATGCTGGCTCGGCTGATCGCAAGATGCCATGTGCCATTTGTACAGCACTCTGTAAACAAAGAATGAACGCGCTCGAGTCAAACTACCCTCAGATCGGCGCGCAACTCAAAATACCCTCATTATTAGTACTGTATGCGATAGACTGATAATGCTGTCTGCCTTATTTACCTGCAATTTACGCTCCACCTCCATTCCCCACCACGCGTAGGAAACTTGTTACATACGTTATAACGCATTAAATTAGTTACCTTATGCGGGTTAATTAAAGTTGCAAACTCAAACACCCTTTCCAATCTGATTTGGCAGTTATGAGATGTTGGGGCAGTACGCAAAGTAAGCAAGTGATCATAGTGACCAAACATTCGTTAGATAATGGGATTTAAAAAAAAATCTATAACAAAAAGGATAATGAAAAATGGATTGTTTTTGTTTTACCAAATATTTTTTTACGCCTTTACCCAACACATATTGCAATATGGCTAATGATATAAAAAACACCCTGTATATACACAAAACACACACAAAAAAAAAATCAGTCGAATTGAGAACCTGCTCATTTTCTGTTAAAGTTAGTTAAAAATAAAATATACTATTTCGATTGTAACTGTTTAATTCATACAGTATGAACCTACAGCAATAACTACGTCGCCTTTTATCCTCTTCTTCTTCCATCTTCATCTTTCATACTCCTCAATTCCCCAGGCTGGTGGGAGTAGTTTAGCGGTGGAGGCTCGGGCTTACGTGTAAAACGATCTCACAAAGCAGTTCATAACTGAAATCACATGATCCTACAGAGTCATGCTAATGCCCATATAGAGAACTTTCGTGATCTCACCAATAATGCTCATGCTCACGCAGTAGTTACGTGATCCCACCTTTGATGCTAAAACCCACACAGAGAAGTAGCATGATCCCACAGAGTAATGCTCAAGCCCACACAAAGAAGTTGGTAACCCAGACCGGTGCGCTCATGCTAACACAGTAATGTATAATATTCGTCGGTGACAGTGCAATACCGCGTAACTAACAAATTCAAATAGGATCAATTTGAGTGTCAATTATTTGATATTTGAACTCTATCTGCTTCGGTAGTTAGGTCATTTCATACTCCGCAGGCTCCTTAATGACAAAGCGTAAATATAGATTCATGCCATCATGTCTCAAATCATCAATGGGTCGAACGTCAATTTTAACGGAAGTTTCATTTTGCCAGGATAGCGACTTAATATAATTATGTATTGGAGTCGATTCAAAAGTAACAAGGTTTTTTAACGCCTTCGCTGCAAAAATGTGCCTACCGCGAACTCCGAAGTTTAAATTACGGGGATTTATCTTTGTCACACCAACGAAGGAGTCATTAGAGTAACAGAGACAAATCCCAAAAATTGCAAACTTCCTAGATCGTGGTAGGGCGGCAACTTAAAAATAAAACTTCTTTCATTACGAGTACATTCCGTATTTATTTTATAAGGTAAATATCTGTCAACCAGATACACTCAGCCTATTAAAAATAGGCAGTAGTTAAGTGGTTGACCCTTAACAAGTTGTTTTGTTATTTATTTTATTGTTCCAAAACATCTGGATGTATTGCTATTCATACCGCCGCGGCTGACCTGACACTACTTTTTAATAATTTTTTTTAGTTGTTTTTCGGCCTGTTTTTGGGCTGCGTCTAGTAAACTCTGGAATAATAAAAAAACATTAAAATAAAACAACTTAATAAATGAGGGGACTGTTTAACCATACCCGAATAAAATATATCTGTCGGATAAAAATTAGCTGTTTCTTTCTTTTATTTGCTTGGGGAAAATGATTAATCTACTAAATATCCAAATAAATAGAAAAAATACCATGCCCATGTGTTTTTCAAGAACTTGGGATATTATACCGTGTGTAAATCTAATACGGTCGACAATTTAAACCAGGCATAGGATTCATCAGCGTAAACATGGATTACGAGTTTTTTTTAAGTTACACTTAATTATGATCCCATAGTCAACCACAGACTTTTTTTTTAAGTTTTGTAAAGCAGCAATGTAGGTGCAATCATTTGTTGATATTGATATAGTAGTTATGCCATCTGTTTGAAATTAGCTGTCAACGAGCGTTTAACTTGAGTATGTTGCTCTACTTTGCGCGCCGAATTATTTAGTACGTATAGAAAATTTTGTAGCTCTAATTTTAAGTAAAAGTTACCTAAACGTACTTATTATGTCCTAAACTAACCCCCGTTAAAAGCTTCGCCCGTATTAGAATTGCATCCTGTATAATGTGTATGAACTTACCGAATAATAATAGTGTAGCCATCCCTGAAAATTAACACGTTTGATATGGGTTCAGTTTATAATTCCGATTAGTTTCTGCTGAATTTGATTAGCAATTTAAAACTCATCATGATAATCTCGAGGAATACTAGTCCTCAATTATGAAATGTATGTAATTATACATTTTTAAATACAGTACAACTACAATTCGAATAATATAAACTTCCTCTTTGCCACGGGCGTATTTTCACGCGTTAAATGTTAATATCAGAAAAAAATGTAAGTGTATTTATTAAGCCTTACTTAAGACTTATTTAATTGAATCTGCGGGTGTAAATTTATCACCCCAATTACTGTGTATATATACACCGTGTCCAATAAGTTCGAATACACATATTTTACCTCAGTTCTAAAAATACAGGAATCACAGGTTATCAAATAGTAATGTTAAGTAAAGAGTATTTTCATCTTAATAAAATACAACCACAATGGATGTGTCATATCCGCAGTGTCTAAGAAGAAAAGAGTGTAAAGTGCCGACAAAATACTTGCTCGGCACGCAGGTGACGAGTTAATTTTTATTACGAGAATCCGTATGGGGTAGAACAGACTTATCATGTTCAAAATGGGCGATTGTGGGTACCAAGTATAGAACACATTCCGGGCTATCAGAAAAATGGTCCTAGGTTCCAGAGCTCACTATCGACCATGGCGTGGGATGCAGTATGTAAGCGAGTTACACTGCCTCCAGTACTTTTAGATAAAAGCTTTAAAATTAACGTTTTTTTCTCTAAAACCGAATTTGTGGACAAGATAAATGCTCCTAAGTTTAAAAGGTGCTTGGGAAAGAGTATCTATCATGTGTTCTAACAAGACGCAGCTCCAGCACAGACGGCAAATGGCATGCCAGCGTGGTTTCAGACAAAATTGGCAGTTTTTTTTAGCCGAAACATGAATTGCCATGCAGTCCTCCAGGTTTAGGCGTATTAGATTGTTTTGAATGGTAATACATGCTTTAAAGACTACATTTTTATAAAATCAGGAACCTAGATCATTTCAAAAAGGTTACTAGGGGTATTTGGGGTCAAATGTGAAGAAAATGGTGCGTGCCGCGTAAGATCCGTTTGAAACGCGTTTGAGGCTGGTAAAAAAGTTATAGCTCTGGAGTTATTCCAAAATATTTGTTGTGAATATAGTATACAAGGTGGAATTCGACGAGGGACCTTTACGGAAACGGGAGATAGTTAAGGCTATACTGAGCAACTTTTACTATGGGACCAACCCCGAAATCGTAAAAAAAAAAATTACTTTCATACATTGTGTGTATACATGCCGTACCTTTTTGTATGGATAAGTTTTTTTTTTATTCGATTTCGGGGTTGGTCCCATAGTAAAAGTTGCTCAGTATAGCCTTAACTATCTCCCATTTCCGTAAAGGTCCCTCGTCGAATTCCACCTTGTATAAGTGTGCCATTCGTAAAACATAATAATAACTGTAGGATCTTTTTGCCCATTTGTTTTATTCGGTATTTGTTCTGTATTCGGATTTATTGGACAGGGTGTACACACTGTTTATTTTTTAAAAGACAATTTTATTATGCAACATAGTTAAAATCAATATTAAGTACCTAATTATTTTAAAAACTTATCTGGTTCATAGCGCTCACACACAAATTAACAAGATTTTGATCATTTACTAAAAAGGAAGGTAAAAATTGTTTTTAGATTGAGAGATTACCTTTGGGAGAAACACTCTCTGAAATAAAAATGAACAAATCGAAATCAGTACAGGGTTTAAGTACTAAAGTTCGAAAGTTGAAGTTGTGCATGCATTTGTTTTATATCTAAATAGCAAATTGATTTATGCCAATAACTAAAAATTCCACCCCTAAAAATAGAAAATGACGTTGAAATTCGAATCAAAATTATGCAGTTTTGAAAATAGTTACAAAGATTGCTGTTAAAACAAATTAAAAGTGATATTGTCGTTTTTTTTTATAAATTTCGTCCCCTAAAAGAGTTTAGTGTGTTTGAAACTGTGATGTATACAGCACTGAAAGGACTTAAGGTAGATATTAGCAAAATAGTGCAAGGTTCTGTCTGTATATTGTTTGTAACAAAACAAGTCAAGTCAAACTATTCTATATTCAAGTAAGCCTATTAATAAGCATTTTCGAATCGTCTGACACAATAACAAGACAAAAAAAAACTAGTACCGGTTGTAACCCTATACCACAGTCTTGAGAAGAACCAGTAAGAAACTCAGAGGGACTTGTGTATTCAAAACAGTAAAATAATACATCTTATTAAAATAACATTCATTAAAGAATTTTTCATCACACCTACTCTTAAAAAGTTTTATTATACGCAGGCATACTTGAACGTACTGAGCTGTGCCCATGCCCATGGGCAATAATGGCTTTCATACCACATTACGTCGCACTAGCGCGGCGCGGCGCGCGCCGCGCCGAGATTCCTTTTTGTAAACATGATGAATTTAAATTATCCCTGATTTTGAGGAATGATTTAGACCATTTTAGAGTAGTTTTGTGAAAATATATATTATAGTTTTTTTACTTTTTTTGCCTCACAGGTATGATGAAAAACATTGTGTGTGCCACGGGCGGTACAAGAATTTTGAACTCGTGTGAAGTAAAGCCCGCGCCTTCGGCTTGGGCTTTACTTTCACACTCGGTCACAATTTCTTATTTACCGCCCTTAATACACAATGTACTAATACGTTGTAACATACAGCCCATGTACCCCATGTATGACATTCATTATACTGATAATGTCAATAGATATTTTTCTAGCAGGAACAAGAGATTGACCAAATTAAACATTAACATAATTGTTATCGATAGGTAAGTGTTTTAGTAGTCGATCAATAAAGTAAATTAATAAATGATGCGCCGTAACTTAGAGATAAATTATAAGAATGCAAATCATTTTCAAAACGCTACTTAATTTTCTTATCAGATCTCTTCTAATTAATACGTATACCCATCAAAAGAACAAACACTAATAAAAAAACCTCTAACTAATAAAATGCAGTATGAGCTATTTCAAAATAAACCCTACATGGGTCCTGTGTTTCTTGGGTAGGTACCTGTTTACGAAGTTAGCATCTTTATGACAGGAGGGTGTAGATACTCATCGATATCAGTTATGTCGATGTTTCATTTTGTCAATCTGTCGTTCCTGCTAGAAAAATATCGAGGTATAATCGGCTGCCCTATATCAAAACCTAGTAACTGCTTCAGACCAAATATTACAGGAGAGCATAAAAACATAAAAGTGTCTGTTTTTTTAATAATAGATAAAAATCTGAACATAAATCGGTTGAATACTAATCACTGTATCAATTAACATCGTAATCATATAATTTACTCTGAATACGCACGTCTTATATCCCTTACTAACTTTGAAAACGTATTCAGCCGTATCAATTTCGTCCATATCCCAAGTTCAATATCTAGTAAGGGCCCTTACTAGGTATTGAACCATTATAAACTGGTAGTACCGTCATCAAACTCAAAAGATGTTCTAAATTAAAACCTAGCGTTTTTTTCTGTTAACATAATTGATGGTTTTAAATGAAACGAGCACATTAAGAACAAGATATTTATTAAAATAAATACTTATCACTGTATCAATTAACATCGTAATCATATAATTTAGTCTTAAATTTCAAAAATTAATTGGCGTCACCCTGACCGCCATGAACTAAATCAATAGATGGGTTGTTAACTGGAAGATCATTCCAGAAGGATTTCCTCGAATCCGGCCGGTAATGCCTCTGGCTGGGGCTTGCTATGACAGCAGGGCTGGACTTCTCGTTGAATTTCGGCATGAGGAAGTCCATCTCGTACAAAGGCTCTTTAAATCTGTAATATTAATAATAACATGACAACATATTCAATTAAAAGTTAAGATGGAAGAATATATGAATGTCAAAACTTGATAACCTTGTTTTTTTCTTTGCCATTCATACTGGTTTTCAGGTTCGATTGTTTATACGGTGGGATAATTTTTTTCAAAACATATAATTATCTTATATTTAACATGCATTATTTGAATTTATGTTGTTAAATTATGATGAAGTACCCCAATTTAAATGCTTTATATTTGCTTAGAGTGCTTTTGTAGTATATTCATAATAAATAAATAAACATTATGGTACAATGGTACATAAATCGACCCTAGATCCACAGTAAGCTCAATAAAGTTTCTGTTATGGGTACTATTAGATGATAATACATATATAGTATAATAGATACTTTAAAATAAATATATTTATTGCTAGAATATGCTAGTTTTTATCCACGTTAATACACCTTTATTTAGCAGATATATTATAAGTTTTATAAACTCACAACAATTTATTTGTATTCAATTGATTTATAGCTTTGTACCAAGTTGACAAAAACTAAAGACGGACGGCATACAGGCAAAATGACCCTATGAAGCTATGACTATTAACAATAAAATGGGACAAAATAGGAGCCTAGTAAAATAATAAGCCATTACAGGAATGTGGTGATATTTATATTTAGTGTATAAATACTTACCTAGTTTCTTTTGCGTTTTGGCTACCTGTTATTATTAATAGTTGCTTCTATCAGGCGTTTCGATCTATGAAACTGTAAATGACGTTTCATTTTGGACAACGATGCAACATAACTATCAAACCACACAAAATTTCAATTGACACGCGTGTGATTGCGCTAGCGCATCGCCGCGGACTGACTGAACGCACACTCTCCACGACCCGCGCGCCCCTCGCACTACGATGCTCAGATCAAAAACCTAGTATGGCTCATTGACCAGACCAATACCTAGTATGTTCAAGCGACTTACTAAGTTTTGATATGGGATATATGCCTTAATAGGATTTAAACTGGTAAACCGTTACTAGACATGCGACTTACTAGGTTTCAAGGCATTTATATCTCCGGTAATAAAGCCGATTTCCGAGTTGGTGTCTTTGTAGTCGGTTGCGGACTTACTAGGTAAGTCCAAAAACAACAAAAAAATATTTTCTAAGAATTTGACCCTTACTAGGTTTTGATATAGGGCAGCCGTAATTTATTAAATTTGTTATAAAAATATTGATTTCCTTGTTTGAAAACAACCAAAAACAAATATTACCAACAATGACGTTCGGATGGATCGTAAATTCGTCCTCGTTAGCCTCCGGTTGCAAAATGAAATTGAATACCTTATTACGAGTACTTTACAGTTTTATACCACGAATCCTTAAGCAGGTTAAATACAAAACTATATTCGGGTAATAATAACTATGTTCTCATTAGAGGCTTCATTCTCCATATTATATATTTATACATACAAATAAATATATAGCTACATAATTATAAAAATAAAAATAAAATACGGAAAACTAAACAAGCCAATCCAGCCATAGATATGCCAGTGAACGAACAAAATTAAGACTGCCTATTATAGTCATGTATGCGGATTAGTCAGAAACGAGTATAATGATGAAAATTGCAAAAAAAGTTCCCGCCATTTTGGATGTCAGAATGGACCCGAAAATCGTATTCCACGTATGCGAATTAGTCAGGAACGAGTATAATGATGAAAATTACCAAAAAAGATTCCGCCATCTTGGATATCAGAATGGATCAGAAAGTTGTATTCCTTGTATGAAAATTAGTCAGGAACTAGTATAATGATGATGATTGCAATAAAAAAAGTTCCTGCCATCTTGGATCTCAGAATGGACCACAAAATTGTATTCCACGTATGCGGATTAGTCAGAAACGAGTATAATGATGAAAATTGCAAAAAAAGTTCCCGCCATCTTGGATCTCAGAATGGACCCGAAAATCGTATTCCACGTATGCGGATTAATCAGAAACGAGTATAATGATGAAAATTGCAAAAACAAGTTCCCGCCATTTTGGATCTCAGAATGGACCCGAAAATCGTATTCCACGTATGCGGATTAAGTGTCAGAAACGAGTATAATGATGAAAATTGCAAAAAAAGTTCCCGCCATTTTGGATCTCAGAATGGACCCGAAAATCGTATTCCACGTATGCGGATTAATCAGAAACGAGTATAATGATGAAAATTGCAAATAAAAGTTCCCGCCATTTTGGATCTCAGAATGGACCCGACAATCGTATTCCACGTATGCGGATTAGTCAGAAACGAGTATAATGATGAAAATTGCAAAAAAAGTTCCCGCCATCTTGGATATCAGAATGGACCCGAAAATCGTATTCCACGTATGCGAATTAGTCAGGAACGAGTATAATGATGAAAATTGCAAAAAAAGTTCCCGCCATCTTGGATATCAGAATGGACCCAAAAATCGTATTCCACGTATGCGGATTAATCAGAAACGAGTATAATGATGAAAATTGCAAAAAAAAGTTCCCGCCATTTTGGATCTCAGAATGGACCCGAAAATCGTATTCCACGTATGCGGATTAATCAGAAACAAGTATAATGATGAAAATTGCAAAAAAAGTTCCCGCCATCTTGGATCTCAGAATGGACCCGAAAATCGTATTCCACGTATGCGGATTAGTCAGAAACGAGTATAATGATGAAAATTGCAAAAAAAGTTCCCGCCATCTTGGATATCAGAATGGACCCGAAAATCGTATTCCACGTATGCGAATTAGTCAGGAACGAGTATAATGATGAAAATTGCAAAAAAAAGTTCCCGCCATTTTGGATCTCAGAATGGACCCGAAAATCGTATTCCACGTATGCGGATTAATCAGAAACGAGTATAATGATGAAAATTGCAAAAAAAAGTTCCCGCCATTTTGGATCTCAGAATGGACCCGAAAATCGTATTCCACGTATGCGGATTAATCAGAAACGAGTATAATGATGAAAATTGCAAAAAAAAGTTCCCGCCATTTTGGATCTCAGAATGGACCCGAAAATCGTATTCCACGTATGCGGATTAATCAGAAACGAGTATAATGATGAAAATTGCAAATAAAAGTTCCCGCCATTTTGGATCTCAGAATGGACCCGACAATCGTATTCCACGTATGCGGATTAGTCAGAAACGAGTATAATGATGAAAATTGCAAAAAAAGTTCCCGCCATCTTGGATATCAGAATGGACCCGAAAATCGTATTCCACGTATGCGAATTAGTCAGGAACGAGTATAATGATGAAAATTGCAAAAAAAGTTCCCGCCATCTTGGATATCAGAATGGACCCGAAAATCGTATTCCACGTATGCGGATTAATCAGAAACGAGTATAATGATGAAAATTGCAAAAAAAAGTTCCCGCCATTTTGGATCTCAGAATGGACCCGAAAATCGTATTCCACGTATGCGGATTAATCAGAAACAAGTATAATGATGAAAATTGCAAAAAAAGTTCCCGCCATCTTGGATCTCAGAATGGACCCGAAAATTGTATTCCACGTATGCGGATTAGTCAGAAACGAGTATAATGATGAAAATTGCAAAAAAAGTTCCCGCCATCTTGGATATCAGAATGGACCCGAAAATCGTATTCCACGTATGCGAATTAGTCAGGAACGAGTATAATGATGAAAATTGCAAAAAAAAGTTCCCGCCATTTTGGATCTCAGAATGGACCCGAAAATCGTATTCCACGTATGCGGATTAATCAGAAACGAGTATAATGATGAAAATTGCAAAAAAAGTTCCCGCCATCTTGGATATCAGAATGGACCCGAAAATCGTATTCCACGTATGCGGATTAATCAGAAACGAGTATAATGATGAAAATTGCAAAAAAAAGTTCCCGCCATTTTGGATCTCAGAATGGACCCGAAAATCGTATTCCACGTATGCGGATTAATCAGAAACGAGTATAATGATGAAAATTGCAAAAAAAAGTTCCCGCCATTTTGGATCTCAGAATGGACCCGAAAATCGTATTCCACGTATGCGGATTAATCAGAAACGAGTATAATGATGAAAATTGCAAAAAAAAGTTCCCGCCATTTTGGATCTCAGAATGGACCCGAAAATCGTATTCCACGTATGCGGATTAATCAGAAACGAGTATAATGATGAAAATTGCAAAAAAAGTTCCCGCCATCTTGGATCTCAGAACGGACCCGAAAATCGTATTCCACGTATGCGGATTAGTCAGAAACGAGTATAATGATGAAAATTGCAAAAAAAGTTCCCGCCATCTTGGATATCAGAATGGACCCGAAAATCGTATTCCACGTATGCGGATTAATCAGAAACGAGTATAATGATGAAAATTGCAAAAAAAAATTCCCGCCATTTTGGATCTCAGAATGGACCCGAAAATCGTATTCCACGTATGCGAATTAGTCAGAAACGAGTATAATGATGAAAATTGCAAAAAAAAGTTCCCGCCATCTTGGATCTCAGAATGGACCCGAAAATCGTATTCCTCGTATGCGAATTAGTCAGAAACGAGTATTATGATGAAAATTGCAAAAAAAAGTTCCCGCCATCTTGGATCTCAAAATGGACCCGAAAATCGTATTCCACGTATGCGGATTAATCAGAAACGAGTATAATGATGAAAATTGCAAAAAAGTTCCCGCCATCTTGGATCTCAGAATGGACCCGAAAATCGTATTCCACGTATGCGCATAAGTCAGAAACGAGTATAATGATGAAAATTGCAAAAAAAAATTCCCGCCATCTTGGATCTCTGAATTGACCCGAAAATCGTGTTCCACGTATGCGCATTAGTTAGAAACGACTATAATGATGAAAATTGCAAAAAAAAGTTCCCGCCATCTTGGATATCAGAATGGACCCGAAAATCGTATTCCACGTATGCGAATTAGTCAGGAACGAGTATAATGATGAAAATTGCAAAAAAAAGTTCCCGCCATTTTGGATCTCAGAATGGACCCGAAAATCGTATTCCACGTATGCGGATTAATCAGAAACGAGTATAATGATGAAAATTGCAAAAAAAAGTTT